>JAHREE010000152.1:7112426-7198832 GCA_033628505.1 Tringa tobata | reverse complement strand
GCCCTTCTTGTAGATGGGCATCACATTGGCCACCCTCCAGTCATCTGGCACCTCTCTTGTTGACCAGGATTGTTGATAGATAATGGAGAGAGGCTTGGTGAGCTCTCCTGCCAGCTCCCTGAGTACCTTTGGGTGGATCCCATCCAGCCCCATAGACTTATGTGTGTCTAGGTGCACTATCATAAAATATAATATCATGCGTATTATAGATAATATATACTACTTTGTCCTTTCCCTTTCCCTTTCCCTTTCCCTTTCCCTTTCCCTTTTTGCCTTTGCCTTTGCCTTTGCCTTTGCCTTTTCCCTGTCTTCTTCCTCTATATTGCAAATTTTCCTCTGTGGTGTCTGCTCCCAAGGCTCTCTTTTTTTTGTTTGTCTTCTGCCTATACATTAAGACCTGCCTTTGAACAGACATTCTGTTGTTAAGATATTGTTCAGTCAAACCATGTGAGCCCAGGACATACACAATCCCAGAAAAACAGTGGAGAAGCTGAACATCCTGCTGCCCCTGGGTGAAGCCCAGAGGCTTCTTTTCTTCTCTGTCCAGTCAGGAACAGAGAAGGGTGAAGCCCCTGGGTGAAGGTGTGAAATGCCCTTTGAAATTAATCAGGAAAAGTGATTAACATCCAATGTAACATGATAAAAAGGGCAAGAGAGATAAAATTAAGGTTGTGAATTGATCTGACTTCTTTATTCCAGGTTCCTTTTGGGTTACTAGCCCAACAGCGGGCACTGCAGAGGCAAGTTTTTGCAACTGCAAATGCATTTGTGTAACTGCAAAGGTTCTGTAATATCTGTCAGGCACACTAGACACAAGAAAGTACACACTTCTAAAATAAAAAGAATAGGGAGTCAGAGGCTCAGTGTGATAGACTCCACGGATAGCTCACTCAAACTGCTGCCAGGGTTAATATAAAAATAAAGCACTTTGAATACATTATTAAAATTAAAGTATTAAAAATATTAAAGCATTATCTCATCTTAATAATGAGCCAATGCTAAGCTGAAAGTGTCCCCGTGCCCTAGCAACTCTCCAGATTTTCCCACTACCCAACATTTGAAAACACCATGAGCATCGGTATTAGCAATTTCAGTTTTTTGGTTTTTTGTTTGGTGGTGGGTATTTTTGTGGGTATTTTTTTTTTCAAACAGGCAGAACCATGATTCAGTTTGTTTCCTAAGTCAATTAACATCCACAGAGGAGAACCTAAGGATTTGCCAGCTCTGTGTGGATATAGCTACAACCATAGCATCCAGAAGCTTTGCTAGGCTAGACCATGACTCTCACTAGCTTAGGTCAGTGTGGCTAAGGTTACTTAGGAGATAGTGATCGATGTACTTGGTAGTAACTGTTCAATAGACACCTTTTATTTAGAGGATAAAATCAGATTGTGTTTATTGAGAAGAACTGAAAGACAAGCAAGAACACAGACATGTCTGTGCTTCCATATATGCCACTGATTCAACACAATAACTTGAATGCACAATGTAAAAGAGATGTGAAACAGTCCTGCTATCACAAAAGCCTACATCCTGGTAAGCAGTTATTTACTGATTTTCACTGAGCTATATACTTGATCTCTGGTGGAAAATGCCACTGACTTTTCTGACATGATGTTCAGTATTTACCAATGTGAATACACATTTTGAAGAATTTACATGGCAAAACATTTTGATAAAACTATAACTTGGCTGAAACCACAGTTTCCCCATTCAGCCAGATTCACAAGTGGCTTCTTATGCTACAAGCTGTTACATAAAAATTAAGTAATTAAGCAATTAATCTCAGTAGCAAATATGTCTTTTAAAATAACTGGAAAGAGTCTGTTGCTAAAAGCTGACTCCAAAACTGCAACTTAGCATGTCTGAGCAAGGGACACAATATTTGTCTTCTTAATAATGCAGCTACAGGGAAATTAGGGTGCCTGTTTGCCAACCAGTGAAATTATAGAATACAACAGAAGAGCTTGGCACGGCTCCAAATACGATCACATGGCATTATTTCTTTCAATATGTACTTTCAACTAACTTTTTGTGTCTGATGACCCTTTCATTCACTTTTATCTACATCCTTGTTCTCTCCTTTTGTTAAAAGGTGAAATGTCCTTTTGAAAATCACTCTTCTGTAGTGGGTGCGAAGTAATTGGTTTCTTTCATGTCAACCTTTTAACCAAAAAAAAAGGTATAGGGCACTGTGAAATTATCAAGGCAATTGAACCTGCATGTTTCACACAGAGAATTAACATTGTTAGGTGAAGCTGTGAAGATAAAATCTCCAGCCCTGAGAAATTTTTATTGTGAAATGGTTTTCTTATCAGCGAGGTTAATGAAGATGTCAGCAAATGGGATGAGGTTTTGCCAAATGGAATTGCTTTCACCTCCAATCCAACTTGGAAAAGGTGTTAATCAGTACATTAATCTTATCAACAGTTGAGAAGCCTGCTTTGAAACTGATTTTTCATTAGGAAAAACTGAAAAGATAATTATTCTCAAAATCCATATTACCAATATTATTCTTCCCTCTCACTCTACTTCAAGTGCATACTTTTGCAAAGATATGACAAGTATGGATGTGTGGGCAGTGGAAGGGTAGGCAAAAGGATGACTTGCAAATGGAGCTGAACTTTCTCTGGAGTTTTCAAGACATGCTTGACCTGCCTTTTTCATGAATTGTTACAAAAATGCTTGAGAAATCTTTGAATGTATAGCTATCCATAAAACAGTGGAAAACATAAAACTACTACAATCTCTTGTAGTAAAATACTATATATTATGACTTCCTAAAATTATAATGATAGCATGACATGAAAGAACAGTAATAGGATCACACATGCCAACCAGTATAGTGGTTGATTAGCAGGGAAAATGGAATTATTTTAGTTTATCCTGTGATTGTGTGATTCTGTTATCCTTGTGAGACACCTTAGTCAAGTAAAATGTTTATTTCTACGTATTTAGGAAAAACTTTGCAGAGAACACTGGAATATATTGTGCTTGGATTATGTGATACTTTCAGATAACCTTGCTACAGAAATAAGACATTGCCATTTACATATGCTCATCTCTTGCATCTCTTATTCTGTGTTATGAATCTTCTTTGAAAGTGACATGATATGAATTCTTCAGTGCTAATCATATCCTGATGCAGCTGAAGGAAGTATTAAAACCATTTAAGTCATAGAACACAAGAAGTGATGTTACATTTATTTTGTTTACTTATGTAAAGACGGGTGTCTTGTTTTAAAATTAACATGTGAATAAAATATCACTTTTAAAATATTTGTTTTACATAAAATACAGGGGGAAAATAATAACAGTTTGAAGGTCTCAGTGTGAGGGCCAATCAAGGTGAAACCTTTAACTCTGTCACTAGTTTTCTGGCCCTGAACAAGAGAGAAAATGGTTTTAGTCTTTGAAATTACTGGGAGCAGACTGGGAAAAGGTCGTCCCAAAGCTTCAGCTTGAAAGAGACTTTGGCATGTAAAGGAAGACTCAGTAGGAAACACACTCCCAAATAATGCAGCTTGAAGCTCTTATCTTAATCTGCACCTCAGTTCCTTATCTGAATAATAAATACAACAACATATCTCATTCAGACAGGGATCCTTCATAGTCAAATTAATTCATGACTGTAAAGTACCTAGACATGTTGATCTAAGTGAAAAGAGAGAATTCTCCATCTCAGAGGAAAGATTAAATTAAAAAAAATTTAGTATTATTTATCAACTCTTTATACTCCCTTTAATCAAGGGACAAAATAGGGCAGTTACACATGGAGGTTCTTTTCTACAGTTCCAAATTAAAAAAAAAAAATATCATTGACAGCCCTATCTAAAAAGCAGTGGTCTTGGCAAGCCATGAAGTCACGTTTTGTCCCATTTGAACTACCAAAGCTCCCAATCACCAAGATTATTCTGCAGATGGGGAAAAGAAACAACAACAGTCAGAGAAAAGAATATTATTATTCATTACTAATGGCTCCTTATGGAAAAGGAGACAATTTAATCTCAATTATTCTTGCACAACATAGGCATAACTCTTACTAGGGTATTTGCTTTCCAGTCTTGTAGAGAATTGATTCTAAGTTGCCACCAAGATGACATTTGGAAGGATACTCCAAATCCTTAAAATAATGTTTATATTCCATTAAGGATTTCAGGGATCTGAGGCTTTAATCACAGTTTATAGTATCAGTGTGATAGGTTAACCCTGGATGAATGCCAGATGCCCACCAAGCCACTCTATCACTCCCTCTCCTCAGCAGGACAAGGGAGAGAAAATATAACACAAGGCTCATGGGTTGGGGTAAGTACAGGAAGATCACTCAGTAGTTACCATCACAGGAAAAACAGACTCCTCTTGGGGAAAATTGTTTATTACCAATCAACTCGGTGTAGGGTAATGAGAAAATAAAATCATATCTTAAAATACTTTCTCCCCACATGTCTCTTCTTTCAGGGCTCAACTGCACTCCCCATTTTCTCTACTTCCTTCCCCTACGCAGCATGGGGAAAGCCTGCTTCACCATGGTCTTCACCACAGGCTGCAGGGGAATCTCTGCTTTGGTGCCTGGACCACCTACTCCCCCTCCTTCTTCACTCACCTTGGTGTCTGCAGGGTTATTTCTCTCACATATTCTGATTCCTCTGTCTGGCCGCTGCTGTGCAGGTATTGAGTTGTGTTTTTTTTCCCTTTCTTAACTATGTTACCCCAGAGGCACTGCTACTGTTGCTGATGGGCTAGTCCTCGGCCAACAGTGGGTCCATCTTGGAGCCATCTGGCATTGGCTCTGTTGGACATGTGGGAAGTTTCCAGCAGCTTCTCACAGAAGCCACCCCTGTAGCCCCCTAGCTACCAAAACCTTGCCACACAAACCTAATACAATCAATTACTGCTATGGTCTTTTTCACTTTGTGGAAGACTGAAGTCAACTACCAAACAAAATTAGTTACTAAATCTTCTTCATACTGTCTCAATGCATCGACTGGGCTCAAGTAATTCTTGAGTATAAGTTTATCATGTTTTTAAATCTAGAAGACCCATGCAATCTCTGCATAGGTTTGTTGGGGAAATATAATGTGAAATTCTGTGGACCATTATGCTTCTTAGATGATGCATACTCCTCTTACACTGTTCCTATTATGCTTAGAAAATGTATGCTTACTGTGCATGGTACTCAGAAGTTTAAATCTGTTTGAAGAAAATTTTTAGACACAAAGAAATGCCCATAAAATATTTACGTCAAAATTACCAAATATAAAAAGTTCCTTTTACCTTTCTCTCTCACCTATCTTCTGATATGAGGTCATTAAAAAGCTGCATTGTTATTTTTTCACTATCCCCAAAGTAAAGAGCACCTGGTGGCTTCTTTGATTGTTTATACTGAAAAGCAGCAAACCTGGTTGTCTTCTAATACAAGTGCTTTAGTGCCTAGAAGTATGTGAGACATTTTTTAATAAAACTATGGGACAGAATAAGTTCTGTCACTGGTAAACAATGCAAGTCTTTGCATGAAAAGGGCCTTAGTACAACAGGACATAGTAGAAGAAAAGCAATCAAGATAGAATGTAGGCTGAGGAGACAAAGAATAAGATTAATAGCAACATCATGAGTCTAAACATTGATACTCTCTTGCTGTCTCAGGCACACAATCTCTTGCATGTACCTTAAACAATGTGCCTCAGAGTCATTTTCAGGTCTAAGGAGTGGTGATTTTTTCCTTTTAAATATTATATTGGTTTCAATTTTTGTCCTACTCACCTTTATTGTCTCCAGAGTATTACAGAACATGTGAGACTGTGGAGGTGATGGAATGGAGGAAGCGTGTAGGTTGATCAGAGCCTTTCTGAAGTGACTATCACAGCTCAGTTACAGCTGAAAAGTGCTCAAAAAGCTACATATGTGCTCTCCAAGGTTTTGCAAGTCAAGCTGTCAGGGCAGCAGGTAGTTTTCTTCATGATATCTACTGTGAAAGTCTGCTGTGTGTACTACAGCTTCTGTTTCCCTATGTTGTGCAGTTCAGTTATGTTTTCAGTGTCAGCTTATTAAGTTTCTCATCAAACCCATGAAATAACACCCTAATAAGAAACAGTTGTCCCGGTTTGAGGTAAAACCGAACCAATTTTGTGTTCTGTAGTTTTACATTTTGGCTAGGCCTCCTCTAACTCTGTGAAATTATCGGCATATTGTGGAGCAAACTGCTCGTTCCCAGAATGATAAGGCCAATGTTTGTGCTAAATGCCAAGGAAGGGTATGCAGAGAGGCCATTGCTTATACTTATTGCTATAACGACCAAGGTCAGCCAATTTTCGTTATTTGCCCTGTTGGAGGGTTGGAAATGGAAAAAGCATAGAGTGGTGACACCTGTGGGGAGGAGCAGACAGGAAGGTGACCCAAACCTGACCAACTGGGGTATTCCATCCCATCTGCCCCATGCTCAGTATAAAAGCTGAGGGATCAAAGGCTCAAGGCTCTTCTTGCGGTGGCCGACGTCCAATGAGGACCCTGTCTGCTCATCTGCCTTTGATCCTGATCCGTGTGTTCCTGACTCCAGAGCTGGAATCCAGTTCCCATCCGTCGCTGAGTCCAGTCTGGGACTTCCCCAGTGCCTGCTGGTGACATGACTGTCATCCTGGGAGCTTGATACGGTTTTGTATATACTCTATCTATTTCATTATTTTCTTCTTTTTTTTTTTTTTATTATTTTCATGTTAATCCTTCATTAAAGTAGTTTAGTGCATTCTAAACTTTTGAATCTCCTTATCTCTCCCTCTCCTCTTTCTTTTTTGAGGGGGGGGGGGAAGGGCTATCTGTCGGTCTGGTTGTGGTGATTTCGTCTGAAACCACGACAACAGTTTAACCTAATGCTGTCAGTCTGGTCTTGGCCAGTCTTGTTCCAGCTCGTTTCATGCCGAAAACTGTGTTCCTAAGCTTATCCCTTAACTCTATAGATATTATGGTTGCTTATCACTTTAAGTCTACATTCCTATTTCTATATTTTGAGCCTTGTATGTCTTCTTCAACCTCTGCCACTCCCTCTTCTCTTTGGAAATTAAGATAGACTGAAAATTCAGTTAGTTCATACCATCTTTTATGGCCTTTGAATCAAATCTATGCCCTCATTTTTATATAAATGAAAGGACATAAAATGAAAGAACAAAAAACATACCTAAAATGAAATATTGTCCTCCTACATGAAAATGAAAATACCAATACTGAGTTACACCAAGTACAGTACTCTGTCTCTGATGATAGCCATATACTAGCTGCCTACATACAAGCACAGGAGGAAAAAAACCCTAACTTTTTTTACATTTAGTCTCTGTGATTAGGATCCTGAGTCAGAAGTGTTTGTTTGTATTTAATAGCCCCTGATATATTTTTCTTCCTGAGTTTGTTCAATGGCTCTTGGAACAAATGTAAACTTTTAGCAGCCATCAAATCTCGCAGCAAAACATTTTACAGCTTATCTACTCAGAATGTGAAGAAATATCTTTTGTGGATTAAACTTTCTGTCTGATGGTTACATTTTATATCTAATATTTCTTTTATTAGAGGAGGAGATAGATAACACATCTCTATTCTTCATGGTATTCATGATTTTAAAGACCTCTACACTATCCTTCTTCCTCCATACACAAGCACAACTAGAATCAGAAGGTTTGATCATTCCATCTCTGGAATCTATTCCACACAATTAACGATCTTCTGCCTTATAACTCTCTCTGTATATTTTTGGAATAGATGGCAGAACTGACCTGGTTTTAGAGTTGTGGATACTGTATATGGTGGTATGGTTGGATTTTTTTGCTAAAACTACTTACTCTATTTTCTTTACCTGCTACTAAATAGTTTCATAAACTATATGTTATCACATAAAGATTTCAGCCCTACCTACAACAATTTTGAACCCACCACCATCCAAGAAAGGTAGGGCTGTGTTTTGCTTGGATGTGAGTGACATCATTCTGCATTGAATGTCATCACCTATTTTGTTACCTAGTCAGTTAGCGACAACCTTTTTTCTGCAAATTCTTACAGTTAACCCATACACTTACCTCCCCAAATAGCTCAGCAAACTGCTTATTGTTTGCTCTTACTTTGTTCTTTGTCTGAAGATCTTAAGCATATTTTAATTTTGCAAAATATTTTTTTCATTAATTTCTTTCAGTGTCCAGCATCCACCTGTATTGGGTCTGGCTGAGATGGAGTTAATTTTCCCCACAGCAGCACTCATAGTGCTGTGCTTTGCATTGGTAGCTGGAAAAGTGTTGATAACACACCAGTTCTTTGGCTACTGCTGAGCAGGGATTGCACAGCATCAAGGCTGTCTCTTCAAGGTTCCTCCTTGCCAGTAGGCTCGGGATGGGCAAGATCTCGGGAGGGCACATAGCCAGGACAGCTGACCCAAACTGACCAAAGAGATATTCCATACCACATGACCTCTGCTCAGCAATAAAAGCTAAGAGAAAAGGAGGAGGAATACATTATTTACAACATTTGTCTTCCAGAGCAGCCAGTACACATACTGAAGTGGCAGGACATCACCTGCTGATGGGAAGTATAGAATAAATTCTTTTGTTTTCCTTCACTTCTGTGTTTAGCCTTCCCCTTTGTTTTATTGAAATGCCTTTATCTTGACTCACAAGGGGTTTTTTCCATCGTGTTTTCTTTCCTTCTGTCCTGTTGAGGAGGGGAGTGATAGAACAGCTTGGTGGGCATGTGGTGTCCAGCCAAGGTCAACCCACTGCACCAAATCTTGCTACTTGTACCAAACCACTTTAAATTAGAATAGCTCAACTGAAGTGAACTGCATAGGAACCCAGACAATACTGTATCTGTGCCAATGGTTTGTTTTGCCAGCTGACTTAATTCAGCTTAACCTTGGAATTGATGGATTCTTGATCTCTTTGAAAATCAAACCCTAATTAATTTCAATTTCAACATTTAAAACTGAAATTTAACCATGCAGAATAAAATTAATTTAGCAAATTTTGCATAATTATATGCCTGAGATATCAAAGCAAATCAGTAACAAAGTCAAGAATGAAGCATGGGCCTCCTGAAGTCAGGAGCATTGGCAACATGTGAGAGTTGCCAACACTCCTGACTAGAGCTTCCACTCAGCAGGCCAAAACTTACCAAATAAAGCAAGTCCTTCAAGTAGGTTGTGAAATTCCTCTTACTTCAAGGCATGTTCAAGGCAACTCATTACAACCCCACCTCACACAAAGTTCAAGGTTATGATCCACCTAATCAAGTCCATAGCATGGAAAGGAATGGAAAGACAACGTTTATCTGCCTGCATGACAAAGGATTGACAGAGGAGATGTGATCTTTGGGCCCAGACTATTCCAGAAGAACAGGAAAAAAGACATTAGGCACCCCATGGGCTGTGAGTGCCTGTAGATTCTGCTTACAATCTTATGGACAGAGAAAAGTGAACCTTTGCTGGCCTCATTGGATCATGAGGTGGTTTGCAAGAGTACAGAGAGATACATGCAAAATTTTGGTCTTCTAAGTGCTTCAAGAAAAATATGGAAAATTAATATTAAATTTATTGAAAAAGTAACACAATTACAGCACTTTTACAGAAATTAAGGCAGCTTTTCTTTCATTGGTATAATTTTAAATTCAGCAGAGTGGAACAACAAAAATGGAATGCTGTAGGAGCCGTCAGTTACACAATGATATAATGTGCACTTTGCAAAAAAGTTAGAGAGTTGTGACTGTCCTAGTACTGCAATGATTTGATTCCTTAACATCATTAGAGTGCTCTGTAATCAGATTTTGTATACTCTTACCTAAATTCAACTCTCATTTTTTGTACCACTGGTGCCAAACAAGTCATCCTCACATAATCTGGGACAGTATCAGACCCTGTGCCTTACTGTTCCATTTTCTTTAGGGCGATGCTTAGACCATATTACTCTGTCTTTGTTTAAAAATAACAGTGAACAGTGTAACAGCATTTTTCTTAAATGAAAGCCTTCTTTGTGATTTGTAAAACTCAGCTAGATAAATGTTTGTGGAGATATTCTTTCTCAGTGTCAATGGGGACTGCAAAATTTGTGAACACACGACACTTACTTATGATATTCACAGAAATGTAGATTTTTGCAGTAATGCCCGATAAATAGAACTGGCATGAGACAGTGAAAGTATCTTTTTTTATTTTCTTTCTATGTTTTCGTTGACTATTCAATGAAATGAAGAGAAAGGAGGGCCTTCACAATGTCTGATTTGTATGGTCAACTCAGGAACTGTGTTGTTCAATTCCAAAGGAGTTCTGTCAGGTTTCCTGCACCAAGATAAATAGCTGGGGGAAATCTCCTAGGAGATTTCTGTGCAGTGTGGTAAAGTAGAGGCTTTCTGAAGGCTTTGATAGGAGACTATAAGAAGACAGGAAAAAAATGCTAGAAGAAGAAATTTGATTTTTATTGTCTGAAGCATGAGGAGCAATTTCAATCAAAGTATGCAGTAATAATAATTATTATTATTTCTAATGAAAACATCAAGTGCTTAAGACTTTTTTCTTCAATAATCAAAAAATATCATCCTTAAAATACCCATTTAGCAAAAGATTAATCTGCAACATTCACATTACAGGGTAATCACTTTGGTCATCATGTTGTTTTCTGAACATTTGAGCTATATAATAATCTTTCAAGCATGTTCAATAATTTTTCTTTTGTTGCTTTGGAGAAGCTGTGATTTATTGAGGTAATGATCCCCAACTGAAAAACTTAATAGCTCAGCCTCAGTATGATAGGCCATAATGTGCATTAAAAGGACCTTTATAGTTCACCATGTCAATGGTATTGAAGTTGATCTGACAGTTTATGACACTTAAGCCAGCAAATTTGAGTAATATTATATGTATTTTTTAAAAAATGGAAAAAAGGTAACATATTAAATATTTATATGATGGTCAAAAGAGCTGTCTAATCACCAATATATTTCAGAAACCCCCAATACTATATATAAAAAAATAAATTAAGAAACAGAAGGAGTTCTTTAAGACAGTTATTGTACCTATATAACACATTTTATATTTTGATAAGGAAAATCGTTTCCACTTTGAATGAAGGAAGTGTCCACTAAAGCCTGGTATTCAACCACAAGAAGTCATCATCATCAGTGCTTTCAAGGGAAAGCATAACTACAAATCATAGTCCAAGAGTCACAGAACCATCCAGGCTAAAAGGGACTTCTTGCAGGGATCCTTCTGCTCAGTGAAGGGTGAGAACTGCATTTGGACCAGGGTGCTCAGGCCTTCTTCCAGCCAGGTCTTGAAGACATACAAAGATGGAGACTCTATAAGCTCTTTACGCAACCTGCTCCATTGCCTAATTATCCTAAAGTTCCCCTTCTGCCTTTTACCTGGTAAGAACTTCTCTTGCTTCAGACTCTGACCAAATCCTACTGTGGTCCCACAGTAAAAAGCCTACTTTTCTCCTCTTGACAATATTCTCATAGATATGAGTAGGCTGCTAATAAGTTGTTCCCTCCATACACCCACACATCAAAGCCTGCTCTGCTCCGAGATGATTCAGCCCCAGCACCTCATTTTTTTCTCTCAGGGCCTGTGCTCCATCTCCCAGTTGTCTGGGTGACTGCCACTGAGTTTGATATAGCTTAGCAACAACTTTCTTAGAATGCAGTATTCTAGATGCTCACTGGCAGAACTCCACACATCTGAGCTGCTCCTCCAGATGAAGCATAGACACCTTTTTCCCTCTCCTAAGAGGGTCCATATCCGTCAAAAGACAGCAGCCCCACAAACAGTCCTACCACAACTCAGTTCATGAAGTGGTGCTACAGTTCTGTACCTACACAAAGACCTCTGTCTACCATTGCTTTTGTCACCTGAACTGCACACACTTGTGTATGGATATTGTGTATGGACATCTTTTCACCTGCCCTATCCTTCCTGAGGACTTTTTCACTTCCATCACCTTGCCTATATACTTAACACCCTGTCCTCCATTTCTTCACCTTCCCTTTGTTTAAAGTCCACTTCACCAGGCTGGCAAAGTTACTGGAAAACATAAAAAATCAAAAGAGAAAATCCCACAATACTTCTGTGGATGTGCACTGCTACGTATTGCTCAAAAAAAAATAATCCTTCCTAGTCCTATCTACTGCAGAATATAAAGTTATACTTGGAAAGAAAATGATCCATCTCTCTGATCATTTTTGTGGCTGCTCCAATAGGTCCACATCCTTCTTGTGCTGAGAACTCCAAAGCTGGACACAGTACTCCAGATGGGGTCTCATGAAAGCAGAGTAGAGAGAGAGAATCACCTCCCTCAACCTGAGGGCCACACTTCTTTTGATCAGCCCAGAATGCAGTTGGCTTTCTGGGCTGCAAGTGAACATCACTGGCTCATGCTGAGCTTCTCATCTACCAAGCACCTCTCCTCAAGGCTGCTCTCAATACATTCTCTGCCCAGCCAGTATTTGTGCTTAGGATTGCTGTGACCGGATGTTGTACTTGGCCTATTTGAACTTTGTGGGCGCCCACCACTCAAGCCTGTCCATGTCCCTCTGGATGGTATCCCTTGACTCCAGCGTGTCAACCACACCACAGCTTAGTGTTATTGGCAAACTTGCTGAAGGTGTGCTCAATTCCTCTGTCCATGTCACTGACAAAGATGTTGAACAGCGCTGGTCCCAGTACTGACCCCTGAGGAACATTTCCCCTTGGACATCAAGTTTTTGACCACAATCCTTTGAGTGCTGCCATCCAGCCAATTCCTTATCCACCAAGTGGTCCATCAGTCAAATCTGTGTCTCTCCACTTTTGAGACCAGGATTTCATATGGGATAGTGTCAAATGCTTTGCATGAGTCCAGTAAATAAAGTCCAGGTAATCTCAGACTGATTCCTTCAAGACAGATGCAGTTTGTTGACCAGGGTGAATGCCTAGTTAATTTCAGTTTGGAAAGAAAAGTATAAATAAAAAGAAACATGAGAACCAATTTATCTGTTTGAACAATTTTTCTTTTGTCAAATAGTGCTGTAACATCCTGAAAGTTGCACTGGCAGTTTCTTACTCCTGTTGTTGCTACGTAAGCAGTGAAGGGTGAGAGGCAAGTGCAGAGAAGTCCTCTCATGTTCCCAGATGCAGACCTTTCAGATCAAGTTAGTTAAGTGCTTGCATGGGTGGCTGATAATACTTCAGATATACTTCAGATATCCTGGATACTTTTCTGATTTGCCATTGTGCTCATCTTCTCCAGTAGCATGAGTTTTGCAGATCTCTTCAGTCTCCCTCTTCAGTCATATTATGCGTATTCTTCTGTATGAAACTGACCCTCTCTAAAGGGTCTGTAGTTTTCTTTAATTCTGTAATAAAGAAAAAAGCTATACACCTTGGCTATAGTATGCAATTGTCATAGGTGGTATGAAAAGCTCTTCCAATATGATAATTCCCGTTCTTGTCTTTCTTTGCATTTATCGCCCATTTCTGTTTCTATATAACTTCTGTGTACCTACATAGCAGTATTGATGTAAAGATTCTACACAAGTTTAAATTTCCACATAGTTTGCAGAATTTTACCATAAAAATCAGTAAGCTCAAGACAAATTTTTCTTCAGAACTTAGACTAGCAAGTGGGGTTCATCTGTCAAGGGAACATATGTGTACCATGATACCCTTGCTGATATTTGTGAAGCAATTGAGGTATATAGTCACCACAAACATATGCAATGAGCAACAGCGTATGTCTGAATAGTGGCCCAACTCCTGACATGGAGAGATATGATAGCACCATAGATACACCTATAGAATTCAGCATGAAAAAGTGTCATAGATGTGTCAAGTGGTAATACTGACTGCAGAACACTGTGTTTTCAGGAATCCTTCTGCCACATGGACGAATACTGGCAGAGCAGTTGGATGGTCTTGCCCATTTCCATGTTGTTTTTTAGAACAGCTGATAAAGTACTGTACTGTACTCATTGCAAAAATTTCCTCTCTTCCACAGTCCTGCTGTTCTTATCAGTAGTATGAGTTCCTGCATTATTCTAATGAAACACCTTAGTATATTACTTCTCAAAACTGCTGCTAACAAGATCTTAACACAACCAACTCCTATTCTGTGTATTCCAGAATAGGTAGAGTCATTTTTACCTTGCTATAGTAAGCAAGAAATTTTCAGAGTAATTCAAGAATAATGTAGTGTCGGACTGAAACCCCTTGAAACCATCATATCTAGCAGCCACCCATCATCTGGAATGGTTGTGAAGAGTCATTACAGAAGCCGGCAGCTAAAATAATCACAATGTCTAACATATTTCATCATAAATGCCTAAGCAGAGGTGTGTATTTGTTTTCAAAGCAAAGGCTGTGTGAGTCTGTGAGTGAACAGGATTGTGGAAGAAGCAGAGACCAGAAGAAGGAACAGAAGCAGCAGAAACACTGGCCCATGAGCAAGTCCTAACGGCTCATAAACAATGCCTGGCCACCCGACTGATTGAGGGGAATACCACCGACCTGGCATTTGGGGGTTGCAGGGGCCTGTTGGTTGGGAAAGAAGATGCATTAGTACTACATAAGCTGCCTGTTTGTAATAATAAAAGATTCTGGTTGCATCACCGACCTGAAGGTGATGCAAGGTCCGTGCATTCATACGCTACTAATGGCGCCCATGTTGGACGTTAATCAGGAGACTGAAAAAGGTCCAGACCGGTAGTCTAGCCCGATCAAACCAGGGATTGCCTCCAGGACTGACTTCACTGCCGGCTCATCACCTTCTGCAGGACAGAGGTGAGTGATAGGCAACCGTGGGAAACCGTGGGAAACACTCCTCTGCCGACAGAGCAGCAAATGTATCTAGAAGCACTACAGCGTATTTTAAAAATTCAGAATCAATCTGTACCTACCCTGTCTTTACTAATTTTCTTAGACTGGGTACGAAAAAATGTCCTGGACTTTCCACCCATGGGCATCTTTGATGGGGGTGCGTGGAACAGGATAGGAACTAAACTTTGGAATGTGGCCACAGGAACAGATACAGCAGCCACCAAGCATTTACCAATGTGGCGTCAAGTGTCAGAAGTCTTGGCACAGATTAAAAAAGAGGCAAAAACTGATCCCCCTGAACACCCAGAGCACTCCTCTGCTCTACTGCTGCCACTCCCTTGTAATGCTGAGGCGCAAAAATCAGACCCCGGGGTGGACCGTCATTTTGACCTTGGTCCTGTGAACCTTGAAAAGGAGCCGAATCTGTATCCCACTGATGACGAACTGAGGGGGGCCGTTGGGGATGCTGTGCCCACTCAGACTGTGTATTATGGTCTTCTGGAGCAATGTAGAAAAGAAGCTATAGCCCAGGGAGATACAGAATTGCTACAACCTTTCCCTCTGACTTCCCGAAGCTGGCCAGCAGCCCTGCTGGGAATCTCTATCTTACGATCCTGTAAAAGAATTGAGAAAATCAGTAAAGGACCATGGTCTTTAATTGGCATATATCTTTAGCTTATTGGTGGTCATTGGTGATGGATATGTTAGGACTTCTCACGATTGGAAATTGTTGTTGTGTAGATTTTGTCAGCTATGCAATATGCTGTATCCATAACTGAGTACTGTGATCTTGTGACTGCTAAAGCATTGGATAACTTAACTGGCAATTTAAATCGTATTGGTGTGAATGAGCTCATCGGTGAGGGACCTCAGGCTACTCCCAACACGCAAGCCCAGATGGACAGTGTTTCGAGCAAGTAAAAGAAATTGTACTGCGCGTGATAAGACGGGTACCTGATAGGGCAGCTCCAGAAGCTTCCTTTCCTCCTATCACACAAGTGCCTGGAGAACGCTATATAAAACTCCTTGATCAGCTCCAAAATGCAGTAGAGAGACAAGTAGATAACTGAGTACCTCATGACATTCTTATGAAACAGTTAGTGTTCAAAAATGCTAATGCTGCTAACTGTTCCATCACTGATATGATAAAAGCGCGCCAGGATATCAGCACAGAAACTCATGGAGTGAGTCTCTTAGCTGATGCATTGTCAGTGCAGCCCACTGTGGGAGCTGCTCAAAAGGACAAACTGCTTCATTTGCATGACTTAGTACAAGAACGACTGGCCCCATTGTAAAAAGACAAAGACCTGCAGACAGTCATCTGCCAAGTCCACCTTGCTGTCTAAGGAGCAAGCTTGCAGATAGCTGAAGAAAAGGTCCAACGTGAACCACCCTGGAAATATCTAGGATGGAAAATTACAACTCATACCATCCAGCCACAAGCACTGAAGCTGGCATTACAAATAAAGAATCTGAATGATCTGCAAAAATTGTTGGGAACTATCAACTGGCTCAGACCTTTTCTGGTAGGCAAGATCTTTCTGATATGCAAGATCTTTCTGATATGCAAGATCTACACCCCCTGTTTCAATTGTTAAAAGGTAACGCTGACTTGAACTCTAAAAGACAGCTGACACCTACTGGACTGCAATGTCTGACCTTACTTTCTCATACCCCACTTTCCAATGCAGTTACAGCATTCACAGACGGTTCTGGGAAAACACACAGGGCCTTTGGATCCACCGACAATCTCTGAAAGATATAAAATGTGTCGATGGATCCCCCCAAGTTGTTGAGCTTGCAGCTGTTGCGCATGCTTTTCAGCTTTTTTCTGATGTAAATCTCAATATCATAACTGATTCTTTATACGTTACAGGAATTGTTCAGCGTATAGAAGGCGCTTTCTTAAAGGAAGTCAACAACCCAGAGTTATTCGGACAACTTTAAAAATTATGGCTTTATGTTTCCTATCATAAATTACCCTATTATAGCACGCATATACACACCTCTCTGCCAGGATCCTTAGCTGAGGGCAGCCGTGCTGGTGTCAAAGCCACAGTCGCCCTCGCCACACCGCAATTATTTCAACAAGCATAGCTCTCAGAACTTTTTTCACCAAAACAGGAAGGTACTACAGAAGCAATTTCAGCTAACCACTGACCAAGCATGTAATATTATCTTGATATGCCCTGAATGCCCATCTATAGCCCCGTTGCCACAATTGAGAGTTAATCCACGTGGCACCTCACCACTGTAAATTTGGCAAACAGATGTCACACTTTTTGGAGAATTTGCTCACCTAAAGTACATACATGTCACTGTTGATACTTTTTCTAATTATATCTATGCCACTGCACATACAGAAGAAAAGAGTCGAGATGTCCGACAACACTGGCTAGCAGCTATTGCTGCTATGGGTATATCAGAAACCATCAAGACAGGCAATGACCCTGAGTATGTATCTAAAACCACACAACTTTTCTTACAGGAATGGGGCATTTGCCACATCACTGGAATTCCACACTCCCCTACAGGGCAGGTGATTGTTGAGCGTGTCCGTCAAAAGCTAAAGCAATTGCTAATTAAACAAAAAAGGGGGAGTCTGGAAGACCCACCACAGAAACGACTATGGAAAGCCACTTTTGGTTTAAATTTTCTAAACAGAGACAACACTGATATGACATGAGTGAATCGATGCTTCTGAGCTTCTCCAATGTTCAAAACATGGCCAATGGTTCATATTTGTGATATGGCCACTGGACAATAGGAAGGCCCTGTGCCATTGGTAACCTGGGGGTGAGGATACACTTGTGTTTCCACAGGAAATTGTCTCAAGTGGATCCCAGCATGATACATTCGACCATACCTAGAAGATAAGCATCACGAACAACCATCGGAAGCGATGGAGCAACAAATCTTTTCTGTTCACAAAAGTATCGTTGGTTTTAATGTTATCAGGCCTGATAGTTCTGTTAATCATTATGTTATGTTTTCCATGTTTGTTTCCCTGTGTTACAAAAGCGTAAGTCATGTATGCTCAAATGCACACTGTACTTGCTTTGCAAAGCATGATGTTAGAAAAACAAGTGGATGTAGAAACAAGCCATAGCATAAGAGAGTTACAGAAATCAATAAGGTTAACAGTACAGTTAATAGTATTTTTATAGCTTATAGTAGTTTTAATAGTATAGGTTCAATGTAATCATTAGGATGTAATATACATGTATATTAACACAAGCATTATTCTGTATGTTAAACAAAAAAGGGGGAGATGTGGGTGAACAGGATTGTGGAAGAAGCAGAGACCAGAAGAAGGAACAGAAGCAGCAGGAACACTAGCAGGGGAAGGCCCATGAGCAAGTCCTAACGGTCCATAAACAACGCCTGGCCACCCGACTGATTGAGGGGAATTCCGCCCGCCTGGCAGTTGGGGGTTGCAGGGGGCTATTGGTTGGGAAAGAAGATGCATTAGTACTATATAAGCTGCCTGTTTGTTATAATGAATGATTCTGGTTGCATCACCGATCGGGGTCCATGCCTTCATATGCTACATGAGTCCCCTTGGAATTTCAGTGATTCAGGAAGAAGAATTTTGCATTGCTATTATTTTAGAACATGAATGTTTTCCTGTGCAGGAGAAAAACTAGTATTAACAGGTGCTAGATATTTTTATTAATGGCTAAAGTCTGTGTCAAACAGATTGGTAGTTACCTGACAACTAAGCTGCTATGGGACTCTATCTAAACCCACCTCATAAATTGGATGTAAGTGTCCTAAGCACGAGAAAACTACCAAATCTGCAACTGAATTGTCATTTCTCACCACCTTCATGTAGAAGCTTGACATTTAAACAAATTATTTCAGATTAGTTGAAAATGTATTTTGTCCCGTTTTTATTCACCTCTGTGTTCATGTTCTTAATTGTTCTTTACTTTCAGATGTAGTCTAAGAGTAATTATAATTACTTACAATACTAACTAAAGATCAGTAAAATTACCTCTTTCAAGTTTCTTCAACTATTTGATTTCTAGTAATTGACTTCAGAGTATCATGAGAATTGTTAATAGCATTACATTCCTATGAGTTGCATCTTGAACACTCTTCTTTCTGAGTCAGATGCGGACAACAGTATTGTAGTTCAGCTATAATCCTCCGTGCAAAGTTCCAGTTCATTTCGATGAGGTCTACACAAATGGGTCTGCTTGACAGCAGTGTCTCTGGAGTATCAGACAAAAATACAGAAAGTCTGGCCAAATAGTAAGTGTAGAGCTGAGGTGCTTTAGGCAATTAACTTATGTAACTGTCAGCACTTGGCTTTCGTGCCAAATTCTCTTATATATGTCGTGTNGTCATTTCTCACCACCTTCATGTAGAAGCTTGACATTTAAACAAATTATTTCAGATTAGTTGAAAATGTATTTTGTCCCGTTTTTATTCACCTCTGTGTTCATGTTCTTAATTGTTCTTTACTTTCAGATGTAGTCTAAGAGTAATTATAATTACTTACAATACTAACTAAAGATCAGTAAAATTACCTCTTTCAAGTTTCTTCAACTATTTGATTTCTAGTAATTGACTTCAGAGTATCATGAGAATTGTTAATAGCATTACATTCCTATGAGTTGCATCTTGAACACTCTTCTTTCTGAGTCAGATGCGGACAACAGTATTGTAGTTCAGCTATAATCCTCCGTGCAAAGTTCCAGTTCATTTCGATGAGGTCTACACAAATGGGTCTGCTTGACAGCAGTGTCTCTGGAGTATCAGACAAAAATACAGAAAGTCTGGCCAAATAGTAAGTGTAGAGCTGAGGTGCTTTAGGCAATTAACTTATGTAACTGTCAGCACTTGGCTTTCGTGCCAAATTCTCTTATATATGTCGTGTAAGTGCCTGTTTCCCATTAAGGCAACAAGGGGAAACCCACCTTTCTTTGGGCAGGTCTACTCAAACACCTCACAGAGTCAAGATATTCCTATCTCCAAAGCCCTTTTCTCTTCTTAATTAGCTTCTGCCATTCAGGAACATCAGAGTGTTGCTATAGGGGGCAACTACTTTCTTGTTGAAAAGCCATTTTATTCTTCCCGGTTGACAATTGCTATAATCTGACATCCTCCCTAAAGTGACAGTGAAGAAGATCTTGTTGCCAGTGTCACAGCCACACAACTCTGATTGGGAGAACTATTCCAGGTGTTTTGCAGTCTGGTTAAGTTCTTTACATCCAATGAAAGAATGAATTAACTTCTCCTGGAAGAAATTTTGTGTCTTATTTTCTTAATACAAACGTGGAATTGTTTTCTTTTTAGTGCAAAGATACGCAGATTCTCTGTTTACCAATAGTGTTTGCTGCAGGGTGTGCAGCTCATAAACATGGGTTTGATTGTCATTCCAGACTCTGATTTTTATTATCAGGTAGTGCAGTTCAAGGAAACAAATTCACAGCTTTTAAATGATCCTTCTACATGGACTCTAATAAGCCCTAGCTGTTCCCTGATTCTTAAGCTTCTTTTTCCTCGGGTCTTGAATGCCTGATGTGGGACTCAGCGTGGGAAGTTGCAGGCTGCTACTGAGGAAACAGTATTGTATTTGCCTATGAGCAAAACCTGTTAGCTGCTAGACAATTCTGGCTGAATGTTTAGGCCATTAAATTATATAGAGAAAATGGTGTGGCTCTGACCCTGGTAACTGTTAGATTCATTTTATGGCACAAAAATATTCTGGTTTCTGATACCTCCAGTGGTTTATGTCTAGATGGGTATGGCCATCTGAAAATATAAATCAAAGCACATTTTCTTGACCAGGTACAAAATATATGCATTTTCCCACCCCTTTCCCTTTGGAAATCAGCTGTAATATATACCAAAGATACCAAACATGTACCAAATATATGCAAAATATACCAAAATAACAAATTGCATTTAAATCCAGCCGTTGCCAATAGAAGTCCCTAACTCAGTGGATGAAATTTTTTTGCAAAATTAATGTTTAGTATGTCAGTATTTCACATTCTGAACTACATACATTTACAGCAGGAAAATTAGCCAATGCCAGGCTCTTGTATTGCCAGAGCTAACATAATTTTAGCACTTACTGCAACTGGCTCGGAACTCTGGTATCACTGGATCATGCCATGGTCTGTAGTCAGGAAACTCACCTATTCTCTTGTGGAAATTCTAACCAATAGCCCTGTAATACAGCGTTGCCACTGTTAGTAGCAGGCCATAACATTTGTAGCAACTTCGGAAGACTTCAGGATGGAGGCTTTTCAAGCTTGCTCTGGACCTGCCTCCAGCTTTGTTTTCATTTGGTATAGCTGTGACAGCAATTTCTCTAGCAGACCAGATGTCTATGGCTGATATGTTTTATTTTTGTCTATCTCTGTGTGGTACAACCACATTTTTACACGCATAACAGCAACAAGTAGTGAATATGTGAAGAATGAGGTAATTTTGATCCTACCTTTAACCATACTGTGTAGAAAAAGGCCTAGTATGACAGTAGGAGTGGGGAAACAGCATGGGGCATATGGGAGCACAGGCATACAATGGCAAGAGGTGGGGCACAGGCCTGGCACTGGTGACCCCACAGCTATAAAATTAAAGAAATACAGATCTAGAGGTGGGAAAAAGTGCTTTTAATGGCCACAAAGAGGAAAAAAGAAATTGCTCTATGTCTGTGTTTAATATAGGTAAAAGCCACCTTACATAGCAAATTCACGTGTAACCTGGACCCATGACAGCAAAGAGACAGATATGTGTAAAGCTATGTTAGTAAACAATAAAAATAACTTTGTGTGGATCCTGGAGTGAGGAAGGAGATATCCTCAACATGGACATCATATGCTTCTCAGCAAAGGACTCCAGACAGTGAAATCCACTCCCACCACCACCATCAGCATGAAACCATCTGCCCTAGGACCCAGAGGAGCAGCAGGAGGGTTAACATAACATGAGGCAAAAAGAGTAGAAAGGAAGAGTGTGTATAATAATTTTAATTGTGTTATTCTTCTTTATTTTTTTGTAACTATTAGATTTGGACTAACAATGATTCTTGAATTAGACTAAGATTTCAGGTATACTATCAATAAATTATTTACTACACACATTAATATATAGACATATATATAGCGTGCTTCCGCTCTGTCCTTGAACAGTAAAAAACACAATAGCTGAAGCAAACACAAGAAGTGGAAAAGGCATATTATTTTTCAGTCTGTGGGGTTACTTTATTTTTAAAACCATGTTTGTCATTATTGAGCAAAAGGGATGCTAATTCAGATAGTAATAAGATTTTCACTTGAAGTGGTTGGAAAAAAATGATTAAAAAAAAATATCTGGGACAGATCACTTTAAATGACATAACATTTTATTATGGAGCAGTTCAAAGATCAACTGCTACACAATGACATTAAATTACAACTTTGTTGAGTCTTTATGACAATTACACAAAATAAATAGTTTAATCTCAAAACCTCAGCCACAGCTGGAAGTCAAATTAGGCTGAAGGACAGCTTGCTAGTGTCTCGAGTTATATATTATTCCCAGTTTATTACCCAAATTGCCTTTATCATTTGAATCCACATAATGTTTTCTGATATTTATCAAGAAAATTATTATTCATTGGTGTGACGTGCATAATTCTAAGTAATTTACTGAGAGCTTGTTTTGCTTCTTCTCTTAATATGGAGGCCACAGTTTAGAACAAAACAGGAACAAAATTCCATAGCTAAATACACTGAAATCTTTCTCAGCTTGTCAAAGCCACATCTGATCCTCTCAGCATACAGTAAATATTTAGTGCCCCTAAACTTACACTACTCTGAAAATTCCTAACACTGTCATAGATCATTCAAGGATTTATCTTTATTTTTTAAAAGCTGGAAGCAAAGTCACACTTTAATTGTTCAAATAATCTTCCTGCCTCATAAGCAGAAAAAAGGCTCAACCAAATATTAGACTACAGTTTTCTCACTTTATTGCCAAAAAATTTAGTCTGACAATGTTTGTAACAAGATTTCCTTGTCACTAAAACGTAATGATGAGAACCCAAACATCTTTAAAAAAACAATTTTCTCTTCTACCCTCTCCTCTTTCTCTCTGAAAAGTTAACTTTGAAACCAGTAATTATGAAAGGAAAACTATATTCTAAAGAAAACAGCAGGGAAGCTCTTTGATTATTTATTGAAGATACTTTTAAAGAGGTATCTTTGATCATGCATGTCCATTTTCCAAGACTCTCCAACCCTGCACAAGAAAAACTGAGGACTGTATTGTGATATTAAGCAACAGTTTTTTCCCTGTTTTCCCTTTCCACTGAGTGGAATCTTCAGTGTTTGTATACTAACTGGTGAAGAATAGATGTTATATCTCCATCAATTCCTACATGTCACTTTTAACAGACGTTTGCCCAACAACTCTGATATGAAATGGTTTACATTTAAACATATGTAAGAAAACACTTGTCTTACTTATGCATATCATGCATTAGAACTTTCAGAAAAGTCCCACAGAACTGCTGATGGTCTTTAGGGTTTATACAGTACCACAACTTATACATCAATATTTATGACCTTTCTTTCTCTTTACCAGAATAAATTTTTGTGCTATGCAAAGTATTCTGTGTGTGAAAATTCTCCAAATTAAGAACTTGGGAGAAAAGAGGTAAGAAAAAAATCTCACTATAAGATGGATAGTCTTTCTTCAGCAACATAGGAAGGGCAAAGAGGGTAAACAATAATAATTTTGATCTGTTCCAGACGTTTATGGAATTTCATGTTCCCTAAACCATCTGACCGCTTCTTGTTTATTATTAGCTCTGAGAATATTTCTTCTGAGATCCAGCAGCTGCTCTGCACCTTATACAATATCTGATAATTGAACTGCAACCTCAGATGAGTTGCAGCTGACTTGAATAGCAGTTTCCAGCTGAGACCTTCATACCTTCTCTGAAAGAGTGTACCTGTGCGTATATGTCAGGGGGTGGAGATTATCTTTTTAATACTGTGAGTTCTAATGTTTTGCTGATGCTAAGAGAAGTAGGATACAGTGGATTTGCAAAATACTCCCTATCTTCTTCTGGGGACTCCGTAACTGGTGTAAGGAGCTTCAATAATCTATAATCTGCTTAAAAATCCATATAAATTTTGCCAAAGGAAATTTTTGCCAGGAGGCACGGAGGAAAACTTAGATGATATTTAGATTTCTAGAAGTGCAAAATGACAGTGGGTTTTGAAAGTATGCCTTGGGCAAGTTTGTTCAAAAATCACAGCACCCTGCCATTCAGACATCCTTCCTCATAGTCTGTCCTGTAACTAGCCTGTTTTTTATTTTTTTTGTTAAAATGAAACTTCTTACAGACATATTTGTTATGTATATAGCCCTAGAACAGTAGGATATAATCTCTACTAACAATTTTATGTCAACAAATAAATATTTTTAATAAAAAGCAATAATTAAACTGTGCCCATTAGATATTTAAGTGTAGAGATAGGAGATTTGTCTCGAAATCAGAGTAAAGGATAAGTCATTTGGCACAACATAGTCAGCACATATTTACTTTACCGTTTTAAAACCTCCTTGAGCTTTCTCTTCTTAGCTATCTTCAACCTGTTTTTCTTGTTCTTCTAAAATATTCATAAACTTAAGTGAGATATGAAATTTTATTTATGGCAAATGCACTTTAAAACCTGGTCTCTGCTGTTGCATCATGCCTCACAAATAAGACATTGTTTACAAATTTCAAAAAGCAGAATGAATGCAGAGCATCCCAGCAAGGACAGTTTTTCTCAAAAAGATAAATTGTTGCTGTGATGCAGCCTGAGCATGTTTGTTTACTTATAGAGGACAAAAAAAGCAGAAAATGTTGAAAATTAAAAGGTTCTGTTAAAATTCTTGAAAATTACATGTTTTTTATTACATCAAATAACCAGCTTTTTCTTTTATTTTCTCTCTCCAAACAGCTGTACAATGAAGCTGAAGAGCTAAAAAGAATAAGAGGAAGATGAAAAAAATTAAATTAACAGGAACATCTGATACCCACTTTAATACTAGTCTAGTCCTGCCAGTTATTAAGCAAGGTCTTGTAAGGTACTCAACTACCTCTCCTGACCCTGTACTCTGTAATGAAGACTTTTAATTCGTATGCCTAAGTATGTTTAATAAAATAAGAAAAATGTGGACATTGTATAACAATGAAACATACCTAACTGTGGCTATTAAAAAATTGTCATGCAACTTTTGTTTCTCCTGTTTTATTCCTGTTATATTTCTTTCATTTTTACTTTATTTTAGAATATGGACAATACGAGATAGGAAATACATTTAACAAAATGTAATATACTCAAAATATACTGCATATTGCCACATTGACAAAGGGGTAGTTCTCATAGACTTAAAGCATTGTGATACAGAAGGCTTAAGTATGGTATTACAGGACTCCAAGTTCTAAACTGGACTTTTATACATGGTAAAGTTAACAGGAACCAGTAAGTAATACCATCATTGCAGTGCAGCAAAAAGTTTAAATGAAAGTTTCCTAGAAACTGAGATATTATTCTATAAATACATCTAGCATAGCAACATGCTAGCTAAAAGCATTAAAGAACTTAACTTCCAGTAAATTACTAGATTACTGAGATCCCCTTTTACTACATGCCACTTTTGTTTCTACTTTTTCATTTCCTTTAAATTTTTCCCTGCAAGAACCTTTGCAACTCTGTTAATTTCAGTTTTGTGCATTTAATTTCACTGTTTAAAGTGGAAGAATATACTCTCAGATCTTCGAATGATCATTAATCTGCAATTGTAAATTCTCATCCTTCCTTCATAATCCATGCATTTTCCATTTTCAAGAATGTGATACCTTCAATCTATGACTTTCTCACAGCACAGATTTTTTTTTCAAGTTTCAGTCTATCTAACAATAGCTAGCTATTCTTTACATTTACACATAAACTGTTTTTTTTAGTTTTCATAGAAAAAATCTCCACCATGAAATTAGATCTGTAACTTTGCTCTACTAGGTGTTTTCTAGGTTATGATACTGCAACAACAAAAAAGATCTAATTTTTTTCCACCTTTCTGTATTAAGAGTCTATTCAAAAATCTCATCACTTTCCATAGAAATTTAAAGTCAGAGAGGAATTATTATTTCTAATAAAGATTCCTAAATATTCCTAATAAAGAAATACTTTTTCATGCCAGCTGTTGTTTTAGCCCAGTCAGAGCTAAGGCAAGCTGAACATGGTTAAATGAAGTTGCACATCAAGTGATTATTCTTGAACATATTGCCATGTTCTGCCAGAAACAATCAGTTCAAAGTGACAATGACTGGTGTACACTTCCCTATCCTACCTAAACAAAGTGTCTCTGTGAAAGTTATATCACCATTTTTTGCGTTGCTGCTAGTAGAAGTAAGCATATTTATTAGGAGAAAGTGGATTGGTGTCAACTGAGATGTGGTAGATACTCTGTGTGCATACTTAAGGTAAATCATATCCAGCCAAAATCAATCAAATGGTTATTTCATGGCCATACTTTGAGGAAGGTGAGTCTTGCGATAAAACTGCAACCATATTGATTCATCTCGCATTTCAGAAAGAACTGAAAAGGCAGCTGTTCTAGACATGCTTTTGCTTGATGCTTTCCAAGTCATAATGCAAGTAGTTAGGAATTTTGGAAAAAAACGCAAAAAAAACCCCAAAAAACCCCAAAACTAACCAACCAAAAAAACCCCCCACAAAACTGAAAACACTTAAAGTGCTTAGAAAGCAGAAATGGATTTGGAAACATGGTATATAAGAAAAGATTAAGGAAGAATTGTCCAGCTGTCTTTCTGTGCACTTTGCTATGTATATCTGTGCTAGATGTACCAACCACAGCTACTCCTTTACGCTATGACCATATGTATTTTTTTTTCCCAACAAATCCTGTACCTCAATCCAGATGCATGGTTTCTCCATGCAACAGCTTCTTTGATGCTGTACATATAGGAATTTTCCAGTAGAGCTGGTTTATATAATTTCTTTTTTAAATAGAGACAGACAGCTGTCTAGTATTTTACTGATGTATGTAATTTTCTGATAATTGTTCCTCTGTGAAAAGATGTACACATACACTTCATCCACCTTACCAGTTCGGCATCCCAGTATCAGCAATTCAGTCACTTAGGGATCAATAACAGAATATCCAAATATATGTTTGCACCTCAGTTCACATCTACATTTCACTGGCGATATTACCATATTTTTTTTACAGCTGTCTGCAGGGTGGCTTCTATCCAAATCCAGTGAGATATATATTGTTTGCAGAGAGGAGAGTTCTGGATCTGAATTGGTAGAGTAATATGTCACTCTGTTGTTACTGCTTACTTCATATTTCTTCCATTTCATATTTTTTTCCATTTTCCATTCTAAATAAAGCAAGAATTTGAGATGAACTTTGCATGTGATTTCAAATGTGCATGCGTCAAGTGTCTAGAAGTATTATAATACATAATGCAACAAAAGAGTACATGAAAGATTAGCACATACACAAGCAAAGTGGCACAGTCAGTTACTAATTGCTCAGTCAGCAAGTGTAATGAATGGCCATTATGGTTATTGGTTGCTGATTACCTTCTGAGCCCCAATTCAATGCCATGTCACACAAAATTATTGTAGTGATGTAGCAAAACTAATTAGACAGCTATAACCTCATTGTTGGACAGATACAGTTAAAGTCAGCTAGCTTGAATATGCTTGAGTTTTTCTAAAAAGATAACTGACTGCAAATTTACTTACACTTGCAAAAATCTTAAGGCAATTATATTTTATTTAAAAGGACATGTGCATAATTAATATATATATCAAGCAGTCAGTTCCTGGCAAGGAAAAACTGGAATGCAGCTTTGTCATGTAATGATTTTTTCAAATGAAATAAATGTGCTCATCCGCAGATTCAGTTTTGACTCTTATTTTCTTCTAATCTTCATAAGAATGTAAGCCCATTGTCATTTATGCAGTCATTTCTGTTTCACATAAATACAGGTTAATGAAGAATCAAACCCAATCCATAAGTCAAGTTTTCTGAATGGTGTGACCTTTTTGTATCTGCAGTTTACACAGCAATTTTTTCTATTTGTCCAGTTTACATCTATATTACATCCCTTCCTAAAATCTCTTGCAAGTGAAAATCAAATTGTTTTGGATGTCAGCTTTTAAATAAGCATACAATTAATTACAGAACAAGATTGATTCCAAATCTACTGGAAAATTAAATTTACTACCCAATGTATCCACCCACCTTCTGTGTCACACAGGAGTTCTGCCCATGATTTAAGTCTCTGTCTATCTGTTTCATTATGAAACTCCAAAATGATCCTGAGACATCATCCTTTGGGAGGTTGAGAGAACTGTTCCTTTTTATAGGTAAGTAGTAACAAAAGAGCTGGAGTCTCTTATTTTTCGGATTGCTGTGTTTTCTGCTACAAGCTCCTATGAGAAGGTATGGACTGGAAGGCACCACGCGGTAGCCCAGCAGATGGGCAACAACCAGGGGAATGTTACATCCCATGTTGACTTTGCCAACCATAGACCACACAGAAAAGAAAGTTGCATGCACAGGACAAATAGGCTGGGCATCAGTCTACCCATGGGAGGTGGTGAGTGATTGCCTTTGAATCACTTCTTTTCTTTTACTTTCTTTCTCTCTTATTCCACTTCTTATTAAACAATTTTAATCTTGACCCTCAAAACTTTCTTGCTTTTACTCTTCCTTTGCTCTTCCCCTATCACTTGGGAAGGGAAAGGGGGAGTAAGTGGCTGTGTGGTTCTTACCTGTCTACTGGGGGTAACCCACAACAGGGTAAGAGAATTCTGAGAGTTTGAAAACTTCTGATCACAGACTTAGCCAAAGAAAAAAATTATGTTAAATTTCAATGCCTATATATAACTTCCAGTATTTTTATATATCTATGCAGCATTCAGAGATATCAGAGATTCAGAGATGCCTGCAAAAGCCTTTGAAACCTGGCACCTGCAGATTTATGGCTTCCCATCTAGAGCAGAAAACTAAGGTTTTTATCTACTCAGACCTCTCTTGTCTGTTTTGCCAAACGCATTTAGGTGATAGAAGGAACAAATAATGAGAAAGCTCACCTTCATGAAGTGTAGTGAGCACAGCTAAACTGCAATAATTCAATCTGTACTATGTTATTTGTTTTCAGCCACTGTCCCTCGCTCCAGAAGGTCAATATTCTAGTCTTGGTCTTTAGCAGAAGCAGCATAAGAGGGGAAGAGACCAAATTAAAAGTAAAGTTACCACAGGGTCATGTAATAATCTTATTAAGAATATTTTTTTTTTTTTTTCAGTAACAGTAATAAAGGCCATAATTACAGTTCTTTAGTTTTGAGCAGAAGTTATAAAGTCCTATTTTGTAAGAGCTATGTGATTTCACATAGCAAGTGAATAGCAGTCTTATTGCTAAACAAGAGTCATATTTCCACACTATAGATTACTGGGGAAGACTTGGTGGCTCCATTAAAAAAAGGAAAAGATAGATTTTGAATTACAAAACTGAGTCACTTTGGAACACAACAGATTTGATTGTCATCTCACTACCACCTGGATGTAATAATAAAAGACAGCAGAATCATCTGTGTTTAAAAAGACAATGTAATGGAAATCTGTGAAAAAATTCTGTTGGAAAAAAGTTCCCTTCATCTCAACTGCTATTCCAACTCCTCTTCATCAATAAAAAGCCCCTGTGAGAACATGAAACCTGTTCTCTGAGGAGGTTGCCTGGACACACTGGTGTAGGGAACGCAAGGCAAAACTGAAGAAAAAATTCAGAAGGTGGCACATATGAACTGGATACCAAAAGGGCTCTTTTACAGAGCAAAAGGGATAGGGTGGTAGATGGCAGAGGCAAAACTGGTCTGTAGTGAAAGTAGAAAAGAAATGAGTTATGGAATGTAGTTGGAAATGATATGAGAATTTCATTTGAAGTTGAACTGATGGGATGGCCTTGAAACATTGAAAGGAAATTAATATAAAACCAAAGCAGGTATACCCCACTGTGACCTCAAATCATATTTGTATGATTTCAGTCATGTAAGATGTTTGAAGAGTAATTGAAGATATAATTCACATGCACACTTTCACTCCCCAGACTGGTTTCCAGAATCATGAAAAATTTTTACTCCCCCTGTAATGAATACCATTTTAATATTCCTCTCAATGTTTATTTGGAAACTATTTTAGAGTCAGCTTTTTTGCCTCCCCTCCTTCCCCCTGCCAGTTTTTATTGTCCTCTGAAAAGATTCCAGCTAATATGTGAAAACAAAACTAAACAAATAAAAACAAACCTCAAAATTAGGGAAAACAGTCAAAATATGCATGACTAAAATACATACAAAGACTAAACCAAGAATTTACCTCTGCAATTAAAAACCCAAACTGTTAAAATAAGTAGTTTAGTTCACTTCAGGTAGGCATAGATAAATTCAAATAAATTTCTGTTGCTTTTCACAAACAGGAAATCACTTCAAATATTTTGTGAAATTGCCAAGAGGCCTTCAGTACTTTTGCTTTTGCCGTTGCCTATAATAGCATACTACCTGTTTGTAAAACTGATAAAAGTTTTAGACAAGAATGAAATTCTAAATTAAACTTTTTTACTTAACTCTAAGTATTTTGAGTTTTCAGCAAGAAATCCTAAGACTTTTTATCTACATTTAGGTCTCTTTAACACTGCAGCTTATAACATAATACAAGATAAATAGCCTATAAAATTGTTACCTTTTTGCTCAGAGTTTAAATTAGTAGCTGTACCAAATCCTTTAGCTGAGTTTGAGTAGGATAGTGGAAAGGTGAAATCAATGGAACACTAAAAGTTACAATATCTTTATGCCACATTTTATGACTGTATCACACAGATCCCCAGGCTCATCATTCTCTACATTTCTTTGTTAATGGAATGGGCTTTATCAGCCTCTTTTCTGCATTATCATTTGAACTGGTGTATTTTACAGTATAGCTTTGTAATGATTTCTAGTTGTTGTTATGGTTATAGTAATAATGAAACCCATGATATGATTCCATTAGCAATCTATATAAAATCTATGCATTCAAGGTCAGTTCAGAGTCCTCAAAACAATGACTATTCATTTGGTTGATTGATTGATAGCAACTTTGATTTTTTGTAGCCAAAAGTCACAACGTCAACAACCCACAGAGGAACGGGCTCACCATTTCATACATTCATTTATCAGGCAAATGCTTAGGAGACCTTCTGACAGGCCTGAATCCTAAAAGAAGAACTGCCAGCTGGTTTTCAGCATAGATGAGCATTTTTTGGTACAGAAAGACGTCATTCAGTTTTCCTTGCTTTTGTTCAAAATTATGTTTACTATGGATTTTCTTTTTTTGTCTGCCACAGTACTGCAGATTAAATTTTTACTTTCTAATCATACAAAGATGTCCTGCTGATGGGTTGGTAACTCAATTTAGAAGTACTACAGTTTTTCACATTAAAAAAAAAAAATACTTAGGCTTGACTGTTTTTTTCATCATGAAATAAGCTCATGCTGACAGTGTTAGCATACTCCAGAATTTATAGTAATTTCTCTATAGGCTGCAGTGGCACAATGGAGCTACCTATAGCTATAGTTAATATCTCTGAGGATTTGAAGTCTACTATTAGGAGAGCATATCATTGTCCAATGGGCCAATGACCAAATTGGACTTTCTAGTTTTCATCTCTTTTTTACATTGCTTTGCATGATGTAGGTGGAGTGATAACTTGCTTGAATATGTTTTATACATGCCCCTAAAATTGCTGAGGTGTTTGACTTATAGTTGCTATGACTTCTATTGTCTTCTACAGGAAATACCCCATGCAGCACTTAGTAATGTATGGGCAAAGAACTTCAATCTTAATATATTGGAAAATAAATACATAGGCACAGAGACAGTCGCATTCCTGACTTTTTTCCTTTACTGAATTTAATGTAGGTTTCCCATTCATTTCAATGTCTGGAAAAACAGATCATCATGAATCTGTGACAGTCCTAAACAAAGAGTCTGAGGAATATATGTCATGTAGTCCCATGACAACTAGGGCATATTAGTAGGATACATAAACCATGATGATAATGTTTCATATCTGAGTATGTTTGTGCTTGAGGTGAGATTTTTTTTTGTTTGGGTTTTGTTTTGGTTTGGTTTTGTGGGGAGGCAAGTAAATTTTCTTAGAGAAGATACTATACGAGAATAGTTTAATTCCCTAGCTAAAACCTACTGTCAGTCTGTGTAAAGAATCTTTTCTTTTTCCTTATGGAAGTATTACAGTCATTAAAAAGAATGAGCTTTTTTTTCTCTCAATAACCACAAAAGCTTATATATCTATTATTACTGTATGTGTGATGGTCTACATTTTTCAGAATGTTAGTACTTGGTGTGAAGAAACCAAGAAAAAAAAAGGTATTGTCCACAGCAGTGAATTATTTCAAAGTAAAATAATGTCTTAGAATAAAGTGTCAGTATTGTCCTGATAACACATTGCAATCTTCCCATTTGGATTTCTCTAAACCACACTTGGACTGTGCATAAATTTGCTTTTAAGTGAATATCAGAATAGCGGGATGGGGTGCACCCTAAGCAAGTTTGCCAATGACACCAAGCTGTGTCCCACACTGGGGGGAAAGGATGCCATCAAGAGGGAGCTGGACAGGCAGGAGAGGTGAGCCCATGCAAATCTCATTAAGTTCAACCAGGCCAAGTGTAAGGTCCTGCACCTGGGTCGTGGCAATCTCAGGCACAAATACAGGCTGGGCAGAGAATGGATTCAAGCAGCCCTGAGAAGGACTTGGAAGTGCTTGTGGATGAGAAGCTTGACGTGAGCCGGCAATGTGTGCTTGCAGCCCAGAGAGCCAACTGCATCCTGGGCTGCATCAAAAGAAGCGTGGCCAGCAGGTCTCAGGAGGTGATTCTGCCCCTCTATTCTGCTCTCCTGAGACCCCGCCTGCAGTACTGTATCCAGGTCTGGAGTCCTCAGCACAGGAAAGACATGGACCTGTCAGAATGAGTCCAGCGGAGGGTCACGAAGATGATCAGAGGGCTGGAGCCCCTCCCCTATGAAGACAGGCTGAGAGAGTTGGGGTTGTTCAGCCTGGAGAAGAGAAGGCTCCAGGGAGACCTTCTTGAAGCCTTCCTAGTGGTTGAGTCACCATCCTTGGATGAATTTAAGAGTCGCTTAGATGTGGTGTTGGGGGATATGGTGTAGGGAAGAACTTTGTAGAGTAGCGTAGATGGTTGGACTCAATGATCCCAAGGGTCTTTTCCAACCTGAATGATTCTATGATTCTATGATTCCAATACCTGAAGGGGGCCTACAGGAGAGATGGGGAGGAACACTTTATCAGGGAATGTAGCTATAGGACAATGGGTAATGGTTTTAAATTGAAAGAGGGGAGGTTTAGATTAGATACTAGAAGAAATTCTTTACTGTGAGGGTGGTGAGGCACTGGAACAGGCTGCCCAGAGAAGTGGATGCCCCATCCCTGGAAGAGTTCAAGGCCAGGCTGGATGGGGCTTTGAGCAACCTGCTCTAGTGGGTGGTGTCCCTGTCCCAGCCAATAGGGGATTAGAACTTAATTATCTTTAAGGTCCTTTCCAACTCTAACCATTCTATGATTCTATGATAAATTAGAGAAACCCGAGTGTCGGCACTGGAGAAAAACCATAAAGCTCCAGTGACATACCTACACTCGGAGAGCGTTTTCTGGTGCAATTGAAAGGTTTTTGTCTTGCAACCTTCCTTACCATAATGAAGCAGTTCATCAAACTGATCAATCTGCGTCCAGATATAATTATTCAAAACATGTCAGGGGGTGGGAGTAGGGCTGGGGAAAAAAGGAATAATGCACAATTATCACCTTCCTTTTGTCTCAGGCATCCAGATTTTCTGTAGCCTCTCGCCAGTTTTTAGTAATATATTGGGCCATCAGAAGTTTTGCTTCTCCCCTTTCCTGGCAAATTATCTTAAACAAATTCAGGACATTTACTTGACTGTCTTAAACTACCACATCAAATGATTATGAAGAAATCTTCTAAAGGCTCTAGTTCATGTTGTGAGGTTTGGGAATTGTCAATTTGCTTTTAAGTGAGTATCAGAATAGAATATATGAGCATTGGAGGGGCAATCTGAAGAAAGCAAGCTAAATACAAGAAGACACTAAGAAATACAGGGACTCTTTGTGAATTTATGTGTAAATTTGTTTTCAAAGTCTGTTTTTTTCTAAGTACTACATTTTAAATCGAAGTTCCCAGCAGATTGAATTCAAGCAGGCTGTGCAAGGCATTGGTTATTGAGAATGTCATAGTGTAAAAGGGTGACCAGTGGGTCTCATGACAGACAGGGGTCTCAGAGAAGACGAAACAAAGGGGTCTTATGCAGCCCCAAGGAAAACTAAAGCACATGGATCTGGTGATAAGGTCTGAACATGACAGCTTTGGGAGAGTTTTAAGGCCACTGCGGAGCTTCACCAAAGCTGTGACAAGACTAACAAAATGAACTTCCAATCTGTATAGCACACCTGGCATCACTTAGCTGACATTTAATGACACCAGATATATTCCCTGTCATTGATTTTTGTATCCAGCTTCCTTAACTGGAATATAGGGAAAAAAACCTTACAGGTAGAAAGCAGTCTGAGGTCATAGAGTTCGTCTGGGCTTCTTATCTTGCACCATTTTCAGTAAGAGACGTGACCAAAAATGAGTCAACAAAGTTGCTGTTGATCCTTGATGCATAACAGCAACACGCAGCTGGAATTACTTGGTAACTGCCCCGTGTAGTTAATGTTCCTTAAGTACATGTCACTAAGTTTTATGTAGCAAAATCACAATTTCTCAGCAACTCAGTGGAACAAATTATATATGAAATGATGAATTGTATATGAAGCAGCAAGGGCAATAAAAATTAATTGTCATAAATATCTTTCAGCTTTTGGAGATACTGTTCTGAAAAACATTTACAATTATGAAATAAGAAATTATACCCTCTCAACAAGGTCACCTATGGCCACACTTGTGCTGATGAGCCCCAGTTTTCTGTAGATTTCATTCCCTCTTACCCCTTTTGGACTCGCAGGTCTACTACCAGTTTGATATCTTCTATTTTTGTACTCTACTCTCAGGTGATATTAAAAAGCTTTGTTAAAGATTGTCTGGTAGTCTTTGCTCGTATGCATTTCTTATCTCACCTTTATTGCTCACTAGATTGCGTCACCACACTTTTGGTCTTCCTGCCTCACAATTTGCTCATCGTCTTCTCTTGCCAGATAAGTATTAGTCAAGAATATCAGACACTTTGAAATGAAGAAATACCAGTGGAATGATGACTACTGACACTGGTTGAGGATCTGGCTTGCTTTAAATCAGTTCAGGCTGTTTTAGACACTGTATCAATTCCCTTTTACTGCATATCTATCTGGAAATCTGAGGGCCTTCAGCTTTCATAGGGGGCCTGCAAAGTAAGGCATTTGCATCACAGCCAGAATAAACCATACAAGTGACTAGCTTAGATGCACTAGAATTAAATTTATAGCTGTAAAGGAAACAAGCACTCCATGCTTCTTGATTTCTGTGAAGTTTTGAGACTCGTAACCTTAGTTCTTTAAAATATGAGCAATGAAATGTCTTTTCTTGTTTCTTTTATCTCTTCTATTCTTTTTTTTTTTTTTTTTTTCTGTTTCAGTCTGAATATATGTATATTTTGAATGCTCAGAAGTTCTGGAAGACTTTCCATTACAGGCAAAATTCGTATTTAATGCTGGTCAAGATACCATGCTGGTTTTATCTTCTGAAGTTTTATTTTAGTTTAGCTCAGTAGGTGTGGCTAAAAACATGTTATTAATAATGATTCAAGAAGAGAATGAAGAATTTAAGATACAAACTGAAAACAATGCTCTCAGTATATACTCATACTTCTGACCTCTATCTTGCATGATATTGTCATGCTCCAAATACAAGCAAACACTTGTCTTTCATTACTGTTATATTTCTGTTTCTAAGATAGGAAATGTTCAGCTGTGGAATTATTTGATGATGGAGAGCAGTTAATTCATGAGACGCATCCCAATGTTCTTTTTCATTTTAATTTTCTTCCATACTTAGAAGAGCTCATCAGGCTTGGCCTAGCTCCTCAAATGGGTGGAGAAGGAAGAGACTCTGATGAAGGCACTCTTCATCAGGGGTATCAGTCCTCATGGACATCACTTACTTCTGCCCGTTGATGAAAATTTGAATATTGCAGGAGAAAAGTCTGGAATATATTTCAACTGCTTGCTATTCACCAAAATGTAAATGGCTTAAAGGTGGCTTAAAAGAAACTTTTTTCTCTGCTTCTCCAGATGTAAACCATTTAACTATGAGTCTCCCCCTGGTGGACACCAAGCATCTTTTCTTCACGTGTACAAAATAAAAGAAAAACATCTCAGAAAACAGTATTATGGATAGAAGAAGCTCTAGATTTTATGTCTTTAAGGTGGAGTTTGGTCATTTTATTCACTCTAAATAAATATCAGTGATGGTAAGGAACAGCTTGAAATAGAAGTGTTTCATCCTGAAGTAATAAGAGCTGATTTGCCAGTGCATATAAGTCTAGGCCAAGAGGTTTTATCACTCTGCAGGAATTTTTCAAGGCTTAATATTCTCTTTTATTTAAACATATATTTAAAAAAAGGCAAGATTATTAAAAATATAATTGGGGAAAATATTTGTTTCAGTCATGAATGAAAATTGGAAATGAAAGAGCAATGAATTTCTACAGTGCTCAGTAATGTTATTTAAGAGACAACTATAGTTCACTTAAAATATGTTGAATAAGATTCAGGAATTAAAAAAAACACACAGATATTTTAATTTCTAATTAGGTACTTTGAAACAGCGAGCTATTTAATTGAAGATAAATTTTCATTCTAAAATTATTGTAGGCATTTCAAACGGTTAGAAATTCTAATAATTTTGCAGGTAAATCCACAGAATAAATTTAAATTCCTGTTGTTTATATGAAAGCAATTTATGAGTAGGCACAAAAATAACTTCTTGAAATCTTACAGGAACTTTCAGAAGAATGTTTCAATTCTGGACAGCCAATACTAGGAACAGACCTAATAATAACTATTTGTTTACATTTCACTGAATCCAAAAGGACTAAAACACAAAGCTACATGTTTAAAGTGTATACAAGTATTGTAAATGCCAAACATTTAGACATCATGTATCATACTGCTGAAATCACGAGACTGAAAGTAATCATGTCATTTCCTGCTTTATATTTAAACTTTCTACCTTTGAGAGGAGATAGCTTGTCCCCAGGACTCATGAGAGCCACTCATGTTGTTAAGGTACTTGAATGTGTCCACAGAAGGGCCATAAAACTGTGGAGGAGCATGGATGGCATATCCTTTGAGGAGCACCTAAGGACTATGGCTCATATTCAGCCAGCTGTCAGGCCCTTTTCTGCCTGGCAGCTTTCCAGCCACTCTTCCCAAAACCTGTAGCACTGCATGAGGTTGTTGTGACCCAGGTGTAAGACTCAGCACTTGGCCTTGTTGAACATCATACCATTGGCCTCAGCCAATCAAACCCCAGGCAGATCAATACTTTGCCTAACTTGATGCCATCTGCAAACTTAGTGAGGGTGCATTGATAAAGATTTTAAACAGAACCAGCCCCAATAATGGGCCTTGGGGGACCACCTTTTCTTCTTTTATTACACATCTTTTAAATTAAAAAATTAGATTGGGTTTCAGTTTTCAATATTTTCTTCTTTTTTTTCTAAGTTTTTAAGACATTAGTGTGGTATAGTCTCATCACAAGAATAGACAAAAATAATAGCATTTATACAGCTCATTTACCATAGACACCAAAAACCAGAAAGCATGGCTCAAACATTTTAGATTTCTTGTGCAAAAGGGAAGTATTTTTCTACAATAAAATAAAGATTTTTTTAACTTAACTTTTCCACCTTATATTCACGTAAGTCTGGGAAGCTTCCAACCCACTACAGCTGCAAGTATATCATGTACTTCTTTGCTAGACAGAAAGATTTTGGAAGAAAAAGTTACATCTTTAAAACTAGTTATCAATCAGACCTGGGAAAATATTAGGAAAAAATGTGAAAATCATTTGAATTTGCAAAGAAAATCTTCCATATTTTGGAATCCTTTGATGTCAGTTTACTTTATTTCAGCTTTTAACTTAACATGAAACGATGAAAAATCATGCAAATTCAGGAAAATAGCTGGGGTTTTATTATATTTTTTTTCCCTGAAACTGTGATAATTATTGTTCTTTGGATATAAAACTAATGTGTGCAATTCTACTGCTTTTTCGTCTTGATTTGACCATGAGTCTTAATATAGTTAGCAGCATTGGTATCTTTTATTACAGATAAATATGCAAGTGTAAATTTGTTTTCAGTCAGTAACATGAGGAATTTGCAAGCATTACTAATTAAACTGGTTAGCTGTATAAGCCAAAATTCTAATTGTAGAATGTATACTTATAGATTGAATGATTTGAAGAACTGTTGAAAATCAGCAATAATTTAGAATAATTAACATGCTTGAGAATTTTGAGAGATGCTTATAGCTAATTTGCTCAGTTAAAAAAGGGAGAATCAATTATTTGTTTTGTATTCTTACTTGAGCTCTGTAATTTTCTGAACTTCATTATATCTGTGAGGCATAGACTTAGCAATTAATAGGACTGGTTACAATGAAATTATAGGAAACGGAAACAAGAAGATACAAAAACTTCTACCAACCTATGCAAGTACTCTATGCTTCAGTATAAAAGTAATACTTTACTTTCATAACCATGGATACAGGTTATGGCATCATCTTATAGCATAGAACTATTGCGTCACAATGAGTGAAAAAGTATTTCCTTCCGAGCACTACTAAATTAAAACTTTACCATGCTGTGAGTTCTGTAATTTTGTATACGTGGTTTTGCTCAATTGTTTTCTTAGAAGTGAATGTCTAAAATATTTCAGTTTGTACTCTGCAGATTTCAGAGTGAATTTTCTATGATGAAATTTTGAAATTGAATCAGCATTAATTTGATGACCAGCATTAGGCACCTACAGAGACAAACTTGCTCATTCAAACACACACAGCAAAGAATCAAATAGGATATAAAGAGATTCAAATGAGTGCATGTCAGGCCACCCATTTTGCTTCCTTAATAAATTATATAGATCTAACTTTTGGTAGTTATGCAATATATAACCATGAAGACCTCTGAATCAGCCTGAAATTGTACATTGTTGAGTAATTTATAAAACTGATGGAACTTTATAGAAATTAATAAAATTAAAATCTATTAATAACTATATTCTTATATAAGATGTATAGTCTAGCTTAGACTCATGGCCACATTTGTTTTACAGTTTGAATTGGTTAAATATTTGCATATGTTTACACAGCTTTCATCTCTTTTTTCCCCTTTTTTCTTAAATCTTCCGGTATTTATGTCCAATTTAATTAAATTTTACAGAATAAAAATCAGCACATTGGGATTTTACTTCTTCTATCGTAGTTTTTTAAATATATTAATACAATTTTCATGTTTTGTTTGTGTTTAATTTTCTATCTGGTAAAAGGTATTTATCACCATTTAATTTTACTATTTTGTCTGAATGCTGTGAAATCTGCTGTTCAGAGCTAATGCTCTAGATCTTGTCACTGGTGATTTCAATGCAGACATTTTCTACTTTTTTTTCCTCAATTCTGAATTGTTCTGCTTTTAAAAAAATGTAAGAATGCTTCAAAAACTGGAAAAGTGCCCATCTGCGAGAAATGTTCCATATAATTCATGCTAGTAAAAGATACAAATTTACCTGTAAAATTTTAAAAACTTGATGTTTGATAAATTGATACAAGATTCTAAGATTTTGTCATGAGGATACTTGCCTGCAGAAGCAACCTACTGAAGTGCATTAAGACATATATACATAATTTGAAATATCTGAAAAATTCTGAATATTCTTCAGAAAGATAAGCTCTATGTCATGAAAATATATGGTTCTGATGGTGGAACACGTGTCAAAAATTTATGTCTTATGTTAAGCTAATTAAATTTCCTAATAACAGCAATTAATTCTGCCATTAAAATCTATGAATCCATTCATATAACCCACAAGCTATAAATCTCAGCCAGAAATGCTACGTAGTAGCATAATGATTGGTGCTTTCCTCAAAAATATACCAAAGCATTTTAACTTTTAAGCAAGAATATTTTATTAACTCAAGTCTTACAAAAGTTGTCAGAACAACTCTTTTGTTGGATCAGCATTAAATGTTTTCTTCATCATAATATTGAATATTTAGCTTGTCCAAACTAATTCCATCTTACATTATCAGACGATGCCATTTGTCATACTTTTTTTGCAGGGTATGACTCTGTAAAGTGAAAGATTTCAGGTTGAAATTGCAGCTATCATTATATTCAGAAAGAATAAACCTATGGCAGGGGGCTTGGAACTAGATAATCTTTCCAACTCTAACCATTCTGTGATTCTATCCACACAGATATTTTTGTCTGCCGTCAGTGATTTCTGAGAAAGGGTGAACTTAGTGTTTATTAGACAACTGAAAGTGATTGTGATTAAGATTTCTCCTCTCCTAGAAGAAAAAAAAAATATCTAATTCCCTTACGTGCTCACTATTTCCAGTTATTCCAGAAGGGGTTTAAATCATAACAACAATAAAACACAACAATCAAAACAACAATAAAAATCTCCACACTTTTATCTGTAAAGAGGTCAGGTAAGTACTAATGGAATAAAAACGTGCTACGTAGAAGGAAGAAAAAAAATGTTTCCATCCTTTGGGATAAATACAGTCCTCACAGAACTTGCTTTAAAGGTCAGCAAAGGATCACCAGGGACTGACATCACCACAGCCCTTTAAAGTGTGTTACCTAAGTCTCACTCTACAGGTTCTTTTCCCTGCTTTGGAGGGGAGAAACACAGCTATTGTAAGATTAACATAAAACCCCACAAATTTCTTGTTGATAGCACTAAAATTTACACTCATTAAATTATTTTTGTAGCAGAGAAGGTATTTACTGTATTTGATCAGTGCTGGTGTCATCTTCTACTTACACATTTTTAAGCTAAAATCAAAAATTATTTCCTCATGCTGATATAAAACTTTCAGTAAATAAAGGTTCCATGTAATATAAACGGTCATTTGTTAAACTATTTATGGTGTATGACACTTACAATTTGGTTCTCAGAAATTAATGGGCATTGTTTCTATGACTGTGTATCATTATACCATAAAGTACGTGCAGAAATGTCACATTACTGAATAATCTTGTTTCCTGGATAATTGGCTTCTCAATTTTTTTTTCGCTTTACAAGAAAATGGAAGTATCTTGACTTGAAATAAGGAATTCAATCGGTTGTTATTTTCTCTGATACTCAGTCAGGAGTTTAAAAAAATCAAATTAATAGTAAATATTTTACTTCTTCCTGAGGCCTGCATCTGTTGAGTAAATTCACGAAGAGAGGTTTATCCAGGCCTGGGTAATATTTAACTTGGAAATGTACACTTATTAAACCGGAGATATATTTCCATTAATCTTTAATTTTCAGTACCTGGAAGGAGACATTTATTTCTTCCAGAATTTCTTCAATATATGGAAAATACTGCTTCTATTTAAAATAAAAATTATATGCCTTTATCATTATTGCTATCACAGCTGCTCCTACCAAGAAGATTAGGTTCTAATGGACCGCTTTCTTCTCCAGCTTGCCCCAAGAGCTTTTATTGGGCTCAGTTTCACAGTGATAGGGGAAAAAATGTCAATGAACTGTGTCTTTATAATTTTTTATTTGTCTACAATAAATCAAAGATATAATAAATTGAGCTTTTATCTTAACGATTGGGAAAGCAAAATGTAATGTACCTGAGGCAAAATTTGTGAAATTCCACAGCCAGGGCCTAGTTAGAGAGGAATTTGTCTCCTCAAGGTGTTGAAGTTAATATTATAGCTTTGTGTCACAAAATTACTTACATTCACAGTATGCAGCACTGTAGCAAGTTCAGTAAATATTTTCCTGATTTATCAAAGGATTCTTTCATTCATCCCTTCCCCTTTCTTACATTTAGATACAGTAGCATATCTCAGACACCATACCTTCATTTGCCTCAGAGAAAACCGTATTATACATAAGAAAAGTTGGTTCTGGCATGTTTGTACTTTGCTGATATAAATCTTCCCTGCAGCCCAATCCAAAGATTTAAAAATGCTGTGTATAATAAATGTTTCTTCCCGAACCTACATAATAGACAGATCCAATAAATATGGAGCAAAAACAACCAGAGATGTTACAAATATGAAGACAACATAAGGAAATATACAATATAAGAGAACATATTTTGGGAAATAAAAACAGATACTGAGAAAAGTTGAAGACTATCTCAGAAACAGGGCAGAACTGCAGATACAAATAATAAATTTTGACATATGTTGATAGCACAAAACCTTTCATTCTGCTCTTAGAACTAATGACCTATCAGAATGGGAAATATGGTCTACAAGACAGAAGACATATCTAGACAACATGACTTCTTGGGGGAGGGTGCCTCTGGATGCTTGTGGTCTATTGAAAACTATTTTTCTCCTTACAAGTTTAAGCTTTCCTTTTCTTGATAGGGTTGATCAGCACAGGTAAGTTACCTAGTGCACAACAGAGCACCTATAGACTCTCACAAACCATTTGTGCTCTCTAAGCTTTGGGTCACATTCTGACCTGTAACCCACAAGCACTTGACTCAGCTCCAGAACAGCTGTAAATATTTGGCCATCCAAGGATTTTCCAAGTATTTTGTACTGGAGTAGTCAGGAAACAGAAGGTCATTTGGAAAATGGGTGTATTTTCAAAAAGTCCTTTTCACCATGGGAATTCTTGCTGGTGGCTAAGTAGGCTGCACAGAAGTCAGTTTTTGTTAAGTCCACCAATAGAGCTACAATTCCAACCGAATAACTGCCAAACTCCTACTGAGTTGGTAATTCATGGTAAGGATTTTATATTATTGTGGAAATATAAACAGTAACAGTAGGAGTACAATGGGGCAACCAGCTACTTCAGCTCTTGTCTTAGAAATGTCTTGCAGATATTTCATATCTTGTTGCAAGGCAGTTAGCTATTAATAGCAGAACCATTAAGCTAGGACTAAGAATGCTGACTTTTTATTTAAGCTACTGAACTTTTATATATCTCATTTCACATTCTCCCAATAATAAAATTGACATTGTAGAATTAAAAAGGCTATAAAAGACTGAAGTGTTATTTTTGTCATTGGGAGGGATAGTAATTTTACGTGTACTTAAGTTACAGGTATTGCTGTTCCAAGGATATGATGTCATCTTGCTAACATATTTAGAAAGTAAGAGATATCGCTCTACATAAAGCAACTTATCAGCTACTTAAAAATTCTCTCAATATCTAATACAAAGATGAATTTGAATTATCAGTTCTTTGCTTTAATTTTAATCTTCACACAGTATATGGAAAATAAAAGAGTAAGAAGAGTTTGACAAAGCATAGACAAAACACAGGGATGCCTATTTTCTGTGTGTTTTCCTTGTGGTACTGTGGAGAAGACATACAAACCATGGAAAGCTGGTAAACCACCAATTTTTAGTGTTTTTCAGGTCATTCACCTCAACAGCAGAGGATAAACTTGAATGTCAACACTGAAAACTGCGTTTCAAAACAGAACCATGGAATTACAGTTGAGGTTGGAAAGGAATTCTGGAGGTCATCTGGTCCAACTCCCCTGCTCAAGCAGGGCCACCTAAAGTCAGTTGTCAAGTGCTGTGTCCACTTGACTTTTGGATAACTCCAATGGTGGAGACTCCACAACCTATTCTAGTGCTCAGCCATCCTTACAGTAAAAAAGATGTCACCTGATGTACAAGGAAACCTCCTGTGTTTCAATTTATGCTCATTGTCTCTGGTCCTGCTGCTAGGCATCACTGAAAAGAGCCTGGATACATCTGTTTTATACCCTCCCTGCAGGTATTTATATGTATAAGTTTTGTGTATTTTTTTATTAAATATATATGCACACAACATTCTCTTCTTCCAACTGAACAGTTCTGGCTCTTACAATCCTTCCTCATGTGGGAGATTTTGCAGTGCCTTCATCATCTTCCTGGCCTTTTGTCAGGCTCTCTGTCTAATGCAGCCCAGGATATTACTAGCCACCTGTGCTGCAAGTGCCCTTTGCCAGCTCATGGTTAACTTTGTGTCCACCATGCCCCCACCACATTCTTTTTTACCAAACTGCTTTCCAGATGGGTGATCCCCACCATACATTGGTGCCTGGGGTTTTTTCCTCCACAGGTGCAGGACTTTGTGCCTCCACTTGTTGAACCTCATATGATTCCTCTCAGCCCATTTCTCCAGCCTGTGGAGGTCGCTCTGGATAGCAGCATGACCATGGCATATCAGCCACTCCTCCGTTTTGTGTCATTGACAAACTTGCTGATGGTACACTCCACCCAGATCATTAATGAAGATTTAGTGCTGAGGGTTAGGTTAGGTGTTAGGTTAACAGTTGGACTTGATGACCTTAAAGGTGTCTTCCAACCAAAATGTTTCTATGATTCTATGTTGAAAATAACTGGACCCAGTAAAGGCCCCTGGGTTACACTTTATGTTACTAGGCTTCCGCTGGATTTTATGACACAGATCACCACCCTCTGGGCTCAGCCATCCAGCCAGTTTTCAATTCACCTCCCTGTCTGCTCATTACTTCAACTGCTTCACTATGAGTATCCTCTGCTGTCCCCTCATCTACCAGACAAGTAATTTCATCACTGAATTTTAAGTTGGTCAAGCTCTATTTGCACTCAGTGAAGCCATACTGACTGCTCCTGAAGGTTTTCTTGTCCTTAATGTGCCTGAAAGTCATTTCCAGGATTAGCTGTTCAATCAAATGAAAAGAAGATTTCTTTGTGCCTCGTAGACTGTCTCCACATCTTATCACAGACTCATACTTGTCTTCTAGTTTGCTGACGACACCAAGCTCAGTGGCGCAGTTGACACACTGGAGGGAAGGGATGCCATCCAGAGGGACCTGGACAGGCTGGAGAGGTGGGCTCGTGCAAATTGCATGAAGTTCAACCAAGCCAAGTGAAGGGTCCTGCAACTGGGATGTGGCAACCCCAGGCACAAATAGAGCTTGGGCAGAGAATGGCTGGAAAGCAGCCCTGAGGAAAAGGACTTGGGAGTGCTTCCAGATGAGAAGCTCGACATGAGCCAGCAGTGCGCGCTGGCAGCCCAGAGAGCCAACTGTGTCCTGGGCTGCGTCAAGAGAAGTGTGGCCAGCAGGTCTCGGGAGGTGATTCTACCCCTCTGCTCTGCACTTCTGAGACCCCACCTGGAGTACTGTGTCCAGCTTTGGAGTCCTCAACACAGGAAGGACATGGACCTGTTGGAACACGTCCAGCGGAGGGCCACAAAGATGATCAGAGGGATGGAGCACCTCCCCTATGAAGACAGACTGAGAGAGCTGGGGTTGTTCAGCCTGAAGAAGAGAAGGCTCTGGGGAGACCTTATAACAGCCTTCCAATACGTGAAGGGAGCCTACAGGAGAGCCGGAGAGGGACTCTTTGCCAGGAAGAGTGACAGGCCAACGGGCAATGGTTTTAAATTGGAAGAGAAGAGATTTAGATTAGCTATTAGGAAGAAATTCTTTCCTGTGAGGGTGGTGAGACACTGGAACAGGTTGCCCAGGGAAGTTGTGGGTGCCCCATCCCTGGAAGTGTTTAAGGCCAGGCTGGATGGGGCTTTGAGCAACCTGCTCTAGTGGGAGGTGTCCCTGGCCATGGCAGGGGGGTTGGAACTCAAAGATCTTTAAGGTCACTTCCAATTCTAACCATTCTATGATTCTGTGATTCTGTCTTAGTAAAATTCTTGCAAAGTGAGGTCTAGGTGGCTACGTCTAGTGCTAGTATGATAGTGGCTAGGTCTAGTGCTACTATGACATAAATAACTATGTCCTTTAATTAAAATTTCCATTATAGTGTAGTGGAGTTCTTATGGGGCTGAAACATCCCAAGAAGTTTACTCCTGCTCTTTCTGACCTAGGAAAACCTTAGGGTTTTTTGTATTCTTAAACATAATAAAATAAATAAATGGAATTTTATCTTGCTGGAAAACATACTGGAGATTAAGTTTTTCATGTGATTTGCTTCCAAAAAATGTGAGTTACTTCTTATGTCTAATATTAACAGCACTTCTTTCTGTTTATTCACTATTTCTCCTTTTCTTTTTGAAATAAATCTATTTTCTTTGCATTTTGGGAGCCTGATATTTGCTCCTGCATGTCTTTTTCTTGCTTACTGTACTACAGATAATGAAGACAGGTAAAGCTGGAAGTTGCCAGGATTGTTCTTCATTACCTAGGAAGAGCTGCATATAGCTAGCCAATAAATTCCTTTGCTTCAAATGGCAGATTGCATCTCCTCGCTGCTTCACTGCTCTTCTGTTGCTTTTCAGTGTTCTGCAGTTTAAGAGCATGGGCCTTGCCCACAGGATTCTGCATTTATAAGGTACAGTTATTATAATACATTCTTCTAAAAATTAGTATTTGTAAATTTAGATTTTTTTTCTCTCCTTCCTTTTCCCCTGCCTGGAGCAGAAAGGCCAAGAGAGAAATGTTAAAAATAGTAATTCTGAGATTCACCTTCCTTCACACCTGATGATTCTACAATTTACTTTCCACTCACTAACACTAACAGCAGGCTCCCAAGAATTCACACCCTATTCAGTAACAGTGTAAGGAGAATATGAGCAAGCACAGAGATGAAGAATTTTGGATGAAAATTAAAAGACATGAGCAGGAAAAGTATATTTGCCTGGAGAATGACAAAAAAGTGAGCAAACTCTTTCTGTCAATCCACTTTCAAGCTGACAACAGATATCTGCCAAGTTTGTATAAGATATAAACATGAAGGGAAAAAAACCCAGACTGTACTGCTGAAGCATAATATCAAGCTAACACTAGATATTACATCTCCTGTCACATTTTGTTATTGAGAAGGTCCTGGAGAGGAAGGAGAATGCATGGTACTCTCAAAATTACTCTGGCTTTCACCCGGGAAATATAATTGTCTCCTATTCTACGTCTTCCATACACTTGAACTCTAGGTGCTATGTATGTTAGATTTTCAGCACAGGGTTCGGGGCTCTTTTCAATATTTTGAGGAGCTAATTCATTTTTTTTCTGTGCAATCATTTGTGAAAATCATAGATGCATGAAAAACCTGTGTCAAACATTTCAGAAAAACACAATTTTTTTACAACAACTATTCAATAATATTGTAGGCATCAGTGAAAATGAATGTAAATTTTCAGATATCAGTAGAAATTGCTTTGCCTGGTATTCCCTTAGAAGTAAGAGGAAGAGGTACTATGACTATATTATGTTAAAAAAACCCTCAAAGGGTCTCTCAGTATAACCAACATTAAGTGACAGCAAGATATCCTTAAGCCTTTGTAAATAAGTGCTACCTGTCCTGTTAATCAAGCTGTGGAAAACAGAACTTGTTTTAAAGGCCTTAACCTCAAGAGAACTGAGAAGGGGTGGGTTCAGTGGAGAACAAGGACCACGTGAGGCATTTAACAGATTAACATCTCACAAGCTTTTACTTTTCATTAAGCTGAATTTTGACCCTGAACTAGATTTGAAAGAAACCTGAAATGGATGCAAAAATCTTTATTTTCTCTGGTCTGTGCTTCTGGAATGAATGGCAGAAAGTGAGAGACAAGACTTTGTTTAATGATATTAAAGGGAAGCATTTTAACTTAGGAGAAGGCTAAGGTAAACTGTCTTGCTGATTATAATGATCCTGGAGAAAGCAGTTTTGCCTTTGCCTTTTGTTGCATAGATAGGTATTGAACAGACATGGAACTCAGTTCAGAAAGAAGGTTTTATTACCATCATTTTCTCTTCACACATGAATCAAGTATTACTGTGCCCTCTTAGATTCTTGTAAAATGAATTCAACAATGTTTAACAATTTCTCTTCACTTATTTGACAGCCTAGAATTCTTATATGAAAGTTTTAGTAGGATTACAAGAAAAGCATGTTCCAATATGGAAAAGGACTGGTGAGAGAAATTTCTTCCAGCACACCAGCTGTAGCAGTGAGTTCTTGCTTTTTTTTTCCTTTTTTTTTTTTTTCAAAAGACTTTCACTTTAATCACTATTAATTTATTACTCATTTTTGTTTCTTTATATTGTTTGAAAGAAGCCCCACAATTCTAAGAATCACAGAATCACAGAATTGTAGGGGTTGGAAGGGACCTTCAGAGACCATCTAGTCCAACCCGCTGCCAAGGCAGGTTCACCCGGAGCAGGCTGTGCAGGAACACATCCAGGGGGGTTTTGAATATCTCCAGAGGAGACTCCAAAACCTGTCTGGGCAGCCTGTTCCAAAGCTCTGTCACTCTCAAAGTAAATTAGTTTTTCCTCATGTTGAGATATAACTTCCCGCATTCCAGTTTCTCCCTGTTGACCTTTGTCCTGTCACAGGGCACCACTGAAGAGAGTCTGGCCCCATCCTCTTGATACCTGCCCTTTAGATATTTATAAGCATTGATGAGATTCCCTCTCGGTGTTTTCTTCTCCAGGATAAACAGACCCAGGTCTGTTAGCTTTTCCTCATAAGAGAGGTGCTCCATTCCCTTGATCATCTTTGTAGCCATCTGCTGGACTCTTTCCAGTAGTTCCCTGTCATTCTTGAACTGGGGAGCCCAGGGCCAGACACAGCATTCCAGATGTGGCCTTACCAGGGCAGAGTAAAGTGGGATGATGACCTCCTTTGACCTGCTGGCCCTGCTTTTTTTAATGCACCCCAGGACAGAATTGGCCTTATTGGCCACAAGGGCACAGTGCTGGCTCACGGTCAACTTGTTCATCAGGAACCCCAGATCTCTCTCTCCAGAACAGGAGTCCTCCTTTACCTTATTCTGGTGCTTCCGTGATCACTCACCTTTTTCATATCTATTTTTAAACCTCTCTCTAAATGTCTGTCTTTTAACTTCCACACGGCACAGGCAGTTTACTGCTTGTAGTAACTGACTCATAGAATCATAGAATCATAGAATCATCTAGGTTGGAAGAGACCCTTGGGATCATCAAGTCCAACCATCTACCCTACTCTACAAAGTCCTTCCCTACACCATATCCCTCAAATGGAGTCATATCTGACTCCATTCAGAATACAGAGTCCTGGAAAGAGACGAGCCTATGAGTTTATCTGTGCTACTGCTTTAGTTCAGTTCCAGCGTGAGCTTTTGAAATGCATCTCCCACTTGTTACTGTGTCCTGTGCTATAGTTCTCAGGGCAGAGCAGTTCCTTTCAGAGGCAGAAACTTGATTTCTTTTTGTGAAATGTGAGGTGGAAAGTGTGCTCTAACTGGTGAGCTCTGTTCACAGACTCCCAAGGCATCACAAGTTTCTGTGAAAGTGCACCAAATCTCAGAAAAAAATTGCGACATGTTTGGAAATCATCTCAGATATGTTAGTATTTTTACCCTGAAAAGAAGCATAATCATCCAATTGGGAAGTAACCATCACTACTTTGGGGACCATTAAAACTCTGTGAGTGAGAAAGAGTGAAAAAAACATTTTGAACAAGTTGAACAATGTTGAAAGGCTAGCTTAACCTATGTGATTCATCTTTGATGAGAATTTTTTTAAAAGAAGGCACGTATTTTGAACACCTTCCGTTTTCAAGGAAAAAAATATTGTTTTATTATTTTGGGGAAAATATGACATTTTCATTAATAATCACAAAACTTGATTGCCATCTCAAAATATGGAAGAATTAATAGAAAGAATACAGCTGGATGCTTTGTGGGTCCCATAAAAACATTGTCACAGAAGACAGCCTAGCATACTTACATACACTGAAAGTAAACTGGGTTCTTTGAATAGTTAGTTGTTAAAAGAAAGTGTATATGCTCTGAAAGGACAAATATTTTAAAATTATGTAAAGAACATACATTTTGCACAACCACTGTAAAATCTACAGAATTCTGCTACAGAATATCAGACCGACACCTTATAGTACTTCAGCCTGGATTAGGTCAGTTACAGGGGAGATGACATTATCTACTGCCATATCAGATAAAGTAGAGAAGAAACAGCGATGATCAGTAGCAGACAGTGTCTAGGAAGAAAACACTTCAATTCTGTTGAAATATTCTGGTTTTAGTTGAAGATTTTAATCTTTTTTTCAACAAGTTATCTAATTTTCTGATTCTAGCCTTACCCTTATGCCATTACAGAAAAAAAGTGGCTGGCCCATGACAGCAGTGCCTACTAACAGACAGAATTCATGTACTTTGGAGCTTGAGAAACCTTGCTTAATCAAAAGACGATTCTTCTGGAAATAATCTGTATTTGGGCTTATTGGGATCTGCAGATCTAATAAACCTAGTATGAGTGCGAATTAAATTCAGTTCAGAGAGAAGATGGAAAAATTATTACTATATTTTTAATTAGTATGACAATATTTTTTTCTACCTCTAATCAAAGGCAATTAATGTTTTACATTACTAATTTTGAAAAAAGACAAGTAATAACTATTCTATATAATTCTAACATTGGATAATACCCAATGACCAAATACTGGGTTTTGGTATGGTATACACTTCTTGGATGAAATTTCTGCAGTAAATTTCAAAATGCCTTAAAAGGATTAATGCATATGATTAATGTTCAAAAATTCAGTGAAAAAGCCATGTATCATTATCACCTTTATGCAGACAAACTAGCTATTTGGCTCCCTGTAGGATGAAATACTTGAATGAAAGTAGCTATCCTGAGCTAAGCAGGGGAAGAGACTACATGAATCAATAGTTCTGTTTGGCTCTGAGATGTATGAATGTATAAACAGGGAAACTGAAGCATGGATTGGTATAAGTCAAAATCTTCAAAACTATTTATGCATTCAGGCACGCACAGAAAAGAAAACCTGCCTTAGTGGAGCAGAAGGGTGACTGATTACGTTTTAATGGAAAAACACGAAGTGCTAAGGCAGATTTTTTTAAGGCAGCTTCCTGCTGTTGATATTTCGACTTCAGGGGCTTGGATAGATTGAAAGAAAATACTGTTTTTTCTCCCCTGTCAAATGTGAACCGGACAATACCAAAAATGAGCACATTTCTCCAGAGGACAAAGCTGAAAATGTTAAAAGAATATAAACTCTTTGACTTACCTCAGTGACTGCATACATCAAGTCCAGGCAGGTTAAGCGTAAAAGATCCTTGAGGTAGTTCAGAACTTTGATCTTATTTTACAGAGACTAATTTATTCAAAATATAGGCCATAGCTGCAGAGGGAGTCAGATTCTATTTCATTGTGATTTTGAAACACAAATCCGATGTCTCTTTATAATGTGCTCTACCAGTAGAACTAGCATTTTCATCTCATTACTGTACAAGTTAATTTTAAAGTCAAAAATATTTAGCTAGTACAAAGAGGTATTTGTGACAATTGCAATGATGGGAAGAATTAAATTTTTAAGCTGTTTAGCCAGGCATTCATAGCTTTGTAGACTTAACTGGACTCCCAAAGAGCAGCAAATCAGACTTCTTAGATCACATAATTAAGTTTCTATAGAGAAGACAACAAAAACAGCAAATGAATTACGGCTAGAGCAAAGGCTGGTTACTATGTTATTTATTAGAAAAGAGCAAGTAATTCACAGCAAATACTCTCTGCTCAATTGATTTTACACCTCTGGAATTACTGTACCAAGCATTTCCTTGACAACATTTGTTGATTTAAAGTTTGTGATTTTTATCTTTTTGGTGATCTGGTCCAAAGCTGTTCACTGTTTCCATAGCTAGTTTGTTTAAAGGTAGTTCATTCACATATCCAGCATCCAGTACAGTACATGAGAAAAACACAACGAAAAACTTTCCAGGTAAAACTGAAGTAATTCTTAAAAGCTCCAGGATAAATAAATCAAATAAAGATTTTTAATTTAACTGAGACAGTAAAAAAATGGGGTGTGCATTTCCATTTTTCTCACTAAGGATTACAGCACATAGAATGCTTACCTGTTTCTGTATATTTGGTGATAAAGTATATGCTACACCTTTTTTAACATTTACACTTATGATATAATGCCTAAATGTTCCATTTTACCTCTTCTGAAATCAATGGCCTGCACGGACTTGAGGATGGAAACAGAAGAATTACAAAGCCAAGAAGCCTTTACCAATAACACTTCCTGTCAGCCCTTCTTCCATTCAAACAAACTTTGTCAGCTTCCTTCAAGTGACTTAAAATGCTGGAGGGCTGTACAGAAAAAAACCAGTTTTCTTAGGTAGCCAGTTATAAAACTGTCAAACTCCAGGACTCAATGGGAAAAGAACCTTAGAAACCTACACAATTTTGAGTTTGCAGATCTTCCTTGTTTTCACTAGACAGCTACAAAACCTTACATAAAATTTTAAACTACTTCTGGAATTGATCAAGAGTGTTCCAAAGAATGTATGGACCAGCTTATTCCTTGAAGCAAGTGTTTTTAAAATAGAAGATGTGCTTAGCTAATGGACTTCAGTGACACTCTGAGATTTTTGCTGCAAGGAGTACTATACTGATGTATGAGGGCTATGAAGTATAGAAATAATACATCCATAACATAGATTAAAATTACTACATATTTACAATCATACTTATTGAAAAGAAGAAATGTTTTGCATGCTTCCCCTAAAAAGCTTCCTCTGGCTTTCAGTTGAAAAAATGATTTTAAAAGGTTTTGGTTTTTTTCATCCAGTTCTAAGCTTTGTTCTTTAACACTAGTAACCTGAACTGAAATGTCCATATGCCTTCTCTAAGCTAGATCAATAACAGCTAGCATGTGTAGAGCTAGGAAATTTTCCGTTTTTTTCTTCATTATATTTTTTTTAATAACAGAAGGAATTACTTCACTTNTGGTGAATCAGTGCATGTGACGTGGTTTTAAGTCAGAATAGATATAGGCACATCATCCTGGAAGGTAAAATCCTTCTGACTCCCTGTTGCTGCTGATCTTCTCTTGACCTATCCCTTGAGTAACTTCACTGTGACTACAGGACTATTTTGATGCTATTGTGTACTTCACGGTGACCAGTACATTTAGGGCTCTCTCCAGTGGTTGCAAACTGTCTTCTCAACTCTGCATGATTAAAGCCTCCGACTTTTCTTTAAAGCATGAGCTGCAAACAGGACACAACTAATAAAATCAGCTCTATTTCCTGCACTTACGTGCAATGTTGTAGCTCAGGATGTCAGTGTTCTTCAAATTACCATACGTTAGAGAGACTGAAGCAAAATGCTTGTAATAAATCCGTTTTCCCAGGAAAAGAAAAGAAAAGAAAAGAAAAGAAAAGAAAAGAAAAGAAAAGAAAAGAAAAGAAAAGAAAAGAAAAGAAAAGAAAAGAAAAGAAAAGAAAAGAAAAGAAAAGAAAAGAAAAGAAAACCCTAATACCCAGGCAGCAGCTGCAGAAGATAATAGATGGACTTACTTTTTACATTTTTAATCACATGGACTGGATGAATTATTTAGAAACCTTAAATATATAATGCTTTCAAAGCAGGGAAATGGACCAGGTTTCTAAAGATATTGACTTCCAAAGTGCTATATGGAGAGGCAAAGTATTAAATTTTTAAATATTCTGATCTTAATCTTTACATTGCAGACTATCAGTGTATTGATTAGAGCAGTGCGCTTTTTTTCATCTAGTGAAGGCCATTTGAAGATATCACTAGCTGCCATTCTAGGAAACGCATTACTGTTGTCTTTATCTTTCCACATAATCAGAGACTCTCACAGCTTGTTTTGTCAAAGTTAGTGTTTTGTCGTTTTTTTTTAAAGCATGATGTGTGGTTCTAATTTTCATGAAGAATAGTCTTTTTGTTCAATTGTTAAGGGAATATGGAGATGTCTGTTTAACTGCAGCTTTGGATTTTGCAAAGTTAGAGATGCTGTTCCAGCCTTTCACTGCACAACCTAGCAACTGTATTCAAATATTCATTAACTAAAGGGAACAGAGAAACTGAGTTATATTAGTAAGCTATCCTCTAAATAAATAACTTAATAGTAAAAGAGGGAGAATGAGCTACCCTATTTAAGCAGATATTAAGAAATTTAGGATTTCATAGACATTGTAAAAAAACGGTTCACTGATTTCTGATAGAAACACTGTAAGAGCACAGACCTTAAATTATTATTGTGAACCTACAAATATCCAATGGATGATTCATTTTTAAGTCATCTCCAACAGCATGATATCATTTGTCAAAAAGATCTGAGACAATGTCAAGATGTCCAGTTACACTCTACATCTCTAGGTCAAAGCGTATAAAAATCAGTGTCCTGAAAAGTTTCATTTCTTTCATTTGACAGTAGTAAGGTATTATTTATAAAGAAGGTATTTAATAGCCTTTATTGTGATACAAAACCAATGAAATTAATTTAGAACTGTACTGTAACTTCTATATAACACTGCATTTTTTTGTTTTCTCCTGCAATTTCAAGAAGTGATTCACCCGTTGAAAGCTGTAGATTCAGTGAGTGAAGCACTGGAGTAGACTCGCTGGGGCCTCCAGCACTGGACATCTTTAAGAGCAGCCTTGACCACCTCAGTCAGGAGTAATAAAACTGTAGCTGTTCCTGCTCTGGGGCAGAAGAACAGGAAATATAATCTCCCGATTCTTTTCTAGCCCTATCAAGCTATTCTGGGACAGTGCCTTAATAAGACATATTCTTCAGACCTTCTTTAGTGTACCCAGAATGAATGCTATAGGTTTCAAAAGGAAAACAAAAAGGCCGAAGTAATCTATTTTAGAAACCTTTCAAAAGTAGTATTTTAACCCTGTTCCTGCTGTAATGACATATTTCTCCCTTTTTTAGAATAGAAGGAAAATAGGATACAGGATCATGCATGTTTCAATCTTCCTGAAACAAGCCAGAGCTGAAAGAAGTCTAAATCTCTTTCCATGTAGCTATCTGAAGAAGATATGAGATGAGGAGGATTTATTGATCTATCTTAGAACTTTTTTACAATATTCATTGCTGTAGTTTGGCTATAGCCTGAAAACTGTACAAGATAAACATGGTAATAAAAGATTTAGAAATCAAAATAGGAAAGGCATAGCGGAAAACCTGCCAGTAACAGGAAGCACCACTGTTCTGAAATTCTTGTCTCTGTGCCTTGAACTTCTTGAGTTCAATTTCAGTTCCAAAGTATTTGACAGCTGATTGTTATTAGTATGCAGGGTTACATTGCTTCCAACAAAGATGATTTAGAAAAGTCTTTAACTGAAAAGAGTAAACAACAAGAATTCCTTCCAGCTGAAGTTTGATCGTAAATCAAAAAAAGAAAGAATTTTAAAGAACCTTCCACTTAATTAAAAACATAGATAAAATACTGTGATTAGCCAGGTACAGATTTAGATACCTTGGTGCAGTCTTGATCCTACTGAGATCAATAACAAAAAACTCCCTTCATTAGAGCCAGGATATAATTTCTTCTTAGTAGATCTGTATTACATAGGGAATTGGATAAAAGAGGTAGACTTTCAGAGATTTGTGAAAGAAATTTTTTTCTTCTGAAAGAAGATTTTTCTAAAAGAAAACTTACATTAAAAAAAGGAGAAAGAAGAAAAAAATATTTGAAAATGTAACAAAGCTGAAGAAATTAGTCCAAGCATAATAATTTAGAGTTTGTAGGGTTTTCAATATAAATGAAAGCCCAAATATTGTAATACACGTGGGGAAAAAACAAACAAACAAAACAAAACCAAATGAAGGAAAATCCACACAACAAATTAAAATAAATAAGTAAATTAGTATATACTAAAAACATCTGCAATGTGTCAGATACTATGCAAAGTAATACTCCATGGTCCCATAGAGAGTGGGATTGAGCGCCCCAAGCTGAGTGGTGCAGTTGCCATACTTGAGGAAAGGGATGCCACCCAGAAGACCTTGATAGGCTTGAGTAGTGGGCCCATGTGAACCTCATGAAGTTCAACAAGGCCAAGTTCAAGATCCTTTACCTGGGTTGGGGCACTACAAACTAGGCAATGAATATATTGACAGCAGCCCTGCAGAGGAAGCATTGGGGATACTAGTGGATGAAATCTTGGATATGAGCTGGCAAAGTGTGCTTGTAGTTCATAAAACCAGTCTTGTCTTGGCTTTCATAAAAAGAAGCATGGCTAGCAGTTCAAGAGAGGTGATTCTCCTCTTCTGCTCCACTCCCATGAGACCCCACTTGGAGTACTGCATCCAGTTATGAGGACCCTAGCACAAGAAAGACATGTTAGATCTGCTGTTAGAGTGGGTCCAGAGGAATGCCACAAAAATAACCAGAGGAATGGAACACTGCTCCTATGATGAAAGGCTGAGAGAGTTGGGGTTTCTCAGCCCAGAGAAGAGAACGCTCCAGGGAGACCTTATAGTGGCCTTAATACTTGAAGGAGGCCTGCAAGAAAGACAGAAGGAGACTTTTCTGGAGCTTGCTGTGATAGGAGTAATGGTTTTAAACTAAAAGAGGGTGGATTTAGGTTAGACATAAGGAAGAAATTTTTTACTAGGAGCATGTTGACACTGTGACAGGTTGCTGAGAGTAGCTGTGGAAGTGTTGGAGGTCGGGGCTTTAGCAACCTAATCTAATGGAAGATGTCCCTTCTCATGGCAGAAGGGTTGGACGAGATCTCTAAAGGTCTCTTCCAACCAAAGCCATTCTATGTTTCTGTGATTTGTCATTTCATCCTAATGCTGGTCATTACTTTTCTTTACTTTTCTGATTTATTAAATACAGACATTGTCTATTGTATTCAGACAACATCATATGCCAAATTAATGGGAATAAAAAGCAGGGTTTAGGTTTTTCAAAGCTATATAAGTTATAATTGTAGTTTTATAGCTGCATTATTTTAAACTAGTAAACTTTAAAGAGCCAGAATTTTCAAAATATTGTCCTTTTGACCTTCATGTAAAAAATGTGGAGGATATTTCAGTATTTTAAACAGAAAGGTAATTGTTTCAATATTCAACACATTGCTTATTACCAGATATATGAAGCTGAAATAGCTTGATAACAATTTGCTGAATATTTTCTCTTTCCTATGACACTTTTTTTTTGTGATCTTGGTTTTATCTCTGATTATTACAGCAACTTTATTACTATTTTCAAAGTTATTGCAAATTAAAACATGTCATGGTTTCATGTGGGATAGAGTTAACTTTTTTTTTGCTAGCAGCTGGTGTAATTCTACATTTAGGATTTGGGATGGTGTTTTAGATTTTTGTTGCTAAGCTCTCAAGGCCTTTTCTGCTCCTCCCACCACCCCACCAGTGAGGAGACTGGGGGTGCACACGAAGTTGGAAGGAGACACAGCCAGGACAGCTGACTCTCAACTGACCAAAGACATATTCCATACCATATGACTTCATGTTCAGTATATAAATCTAGGGGAAGAAGAAGGAAGAGCAGGACATTCAGAGTGATGGCATTTGTCTTCCCAAATAACCATTATGCATGATGGAGCCCTGTTTCGCCTTGCTTGAGCATGCGGCTTTGATTAAACTGTCTTTATTTCAGCCCACAAGTTTTCTCACTTTCACTTCTCTGACTCTCTTTCCAATCCCAACCGGGGGAAGTGAGCGAGCAGCTGCACGGCCCTGTTTGCCAATTGGAATTAAACCACAACAGAACATTATAATGACATAAAAAAATCTAAATGTTTAATTATAAAAAATTTAAAATTCCATGTAAGAAAGGATTTGTCAATATGTAAAAAACTAATACTAGTAAGGCATGAGATACAAATATACAAAAATAACAATGAATTCCAGGAATAAAGAAAGTAAAAACTATTATTGTATGTCTGGCTTTGTACTGAATCTTGGTTTTAGAAAAGAAAATTATTTTTTTCCCCAGAAATAGTCAGAAAAGAGAAGAAATCAAAGCCTCTTGACAAAAAAAAAAAGTAAATATCTAAAAAAGTGATGGAACCATTGGTCTTAAAGCTCATTGGTATTGTTTAAGTTGTGTCATGTTTGCTGGGCTTCACATTTTTATTAGCTGTAACTCAGGTAAATAAAATTATCAATGTAGTATACACACTAAACAGTTTATTCTAACCTTGTTCCCTAAACATAAGAGAGACAGAATCAATATGCTTATTTCATTTCTGGGAATACTTTGTACAACAGTCATGAGGGGAAATAAGAGTAATGAATTGTAACTGACTACTTACACATCATTGAAAATTGCCAGTAAGTGTTGTTTCTAAAGAGGTAAATGAAACATCAAGGCACAGTTTCAAATCTGAAGACTTCTATTAGTCACAGATTAGGCACAAATTTCATAATCACCTTTGTCCTTAATAATTTATTCAATGTCAGGTGCTGTTTGGAGGCTTATCAATAGAGACCCCTTTTGCAATAGGAACAAAGACTTAAACAAAAAAAAAGACCATTCCAGAGAAGTATTTGAGTCAAGCGTTACACGTAGTCTACCTGAATTCACAACATGTGTAGGTTTTAATGAATTGTCCAAGCTAACAAAAAGTGAAATCTGTGTTGTTTTCCATCATTTTAGTCTCCAGCAACATTCACGTTCAACTTAACACAGGGTGCTGAAAATACAGATTAGACTTCTAAGTGTAAATTCAGAGACATTTTAGTCTCTCCTAAATTTGTTACTTGAGGTGTCTGTGTCAATTTTCATTGAAACAGGCCCCTTAAAATGCCATGAAAATAATCTGAAACCTGAATACGTCAGCATCAGGCAAAAAATATTCTTTACATACATTTAACCTGAGCAGTGAAAACATTGATATTTCTGAAACGTTGTATTTGAGCATACCTGAAGTTCTTGAGTAAACAACATAGTGTTGCATCTTTCAGAGTATCAACTTGTAGTCCGATTAAGACCTAGGAAACGAGGATTACCCGTTTCTGCCCTAGAATTTATAATATCTTAATTCACACAACATGGGCCACTAAAAATATTGTTGCTAATATGATGAAATTAAATATGACAAGATGCCAAACCTAGTCCCTTGCAGGGAAAATGTCTTTCCTAGGTTTCATCACTGGCAGATCCTAACCAAGTCAAACGTCTCTCCGTGACACAATCTCCCATCAGTAAATGAAAATAATAAATCTCTCTCATTATGGTAAGGAGCTCTGACATGCAGAAGTTTAACTTAGCAACAAGATGTGTTAAGAATTAAGCAAACAGGACACGAGCAGAAAAATGCACTGTCTGTGTATCTTGTTTGCTTTTATTTTTATTTCATTTTTATATGTGTTCTTGCATTTTGGCAGAAGGGTGAGGGAGTCTCCATTTTCCAGAAAAAACACCAGAAATACCACTATAGCAATGTAGATTTCCTATTCTTGAAGCTAAGTAATGTAAGAACAATGTTTTCCAAATCAAACATGGGAAGTTTAGGATACTTCTGTTTCATAGCTTTGGCATAATTTCCACTGAACAGTTTATATTGTGCATATTTTTGGAATGGGGTTCACAGGCTAATTTCTTAAGATAAGTTATTAATTTTCATAAGAACACATATTCTAGTTTCTAAAGTCATCTGGCACAGAGTAACTGAGGCAATTGTGGTCTCAGGAGACGAGGCTTATTCTGTGGTCAGCAGAGATGACTTTTGCAGGAACAATAAGGAAAGAAGCCTGAGGTGTTCTGAATTGCCCTCTGAAGGAGTCTCCTAGGTGTTCCACTGCTTATGGGAGAGCTTGACTTACCAAGCAAGGATATGCTTGCAAGGAGAAATCACTGAGGCCAAACATCATTAATTTCAGTGAAAAGTAAGTTTAGATGTCACTTGAATTCCAATTCCTCTTTATTACACCTAGATATATCTTATATATATGGTTTTGAGTACTCAAAATAGCATTTAGCATTTAAGTCCCTTAGCAACTCAAAAAATCCAAACAAGAAAATAAAACAAGTGAAAAAAACACACTGCCCAGACATTTCTATTCTAAGAAAAAAATCAAGGTACTTAAATTGTATCAAACCAAAGAGCTTATGTTTGATAGCAGTAGACTACCATGTGGCTATATGACTTTTTTGACAGAGAAAATACATTTATCTGGTTTTAAAATGCTGTGTAGACTAAAATGAAGTTCGGGTGTGTTTAGAGAATCTTTATCTGCTGAGCAGAAGCAAAGTTTGAATGAGATGCTGATATTTCTGCATGTCCAGTTCTGCCCTCAGAACATTACTCTGCAAATCACCCTGCAGCAATGTGGGGGACACCATGTTAAGTCAGCTGCTCCTCATGACTAATTGGGCTAGCAGTAAATAAAGCTATGTAAGTGGTGAGAATTAACACACCTAGCATTTTTCAAGCACTTATCTCGGAATTTACAATGTATTATTGTGTAGCTTTCAGTTGCCATTTCTTCCAACTGAGGTGTTTCATTCTGGGTACTTTTCTGTGGGTACAAAAAGATCTTACTGACGCATACTTGCAAATTGTTTTATGATTCTGACATGTAATCTCAAGCAGCATTTTTATTTTTCAATGCTTAACAAAGGTATCTTCAAAGATAGTTTGTATAATAAAATGTGATGAGGAGCTTAAAAAAGAGAGAGATGGCAATTAACCATTCAAACAACAGGTGCAAGGCTACGGTGGATGGAGTTTTAACTCACTGAAGTGTCTTAAACTGTAATAACTTTCCAAAAATTATTCCGCTGGCCAATTATACAGGATTGTCATGATGCACAAAGCATAAGAGGCAATTGTATGACCTATATTAAGCATTCATTCAAACAAATCACTTATAATAGTCTCTTCTGACCTTAAAACCTTTGAATGTTATAAAGTTGTATATCATACATTCATGTATGTAAATGCGATACAGATGAAGCTCCTTTTGCAGGACTGAATGAACACATTGGTTCACCTAATTTTAATGTTCCAAAAATTTATTCTCAAAGGAATTCCATTATGTTCCTGAAACTGTTTTATTAGTACTGCACAAACTGGTACTACTATTCTGAGCTCTACTGCTGTTTTTTATCAGGATTTTCTTTTGGTACAAAAGAAGAAAAAAACCAAAACACCACAAGAACAAGTGAAAATTGAAAAAAGATTGTGTGTTCCTCCAACAAGGAACAAGACTTTGTAGAAGTCACTTACATCAGCATACACCATACCCATATTAACCTCAATCTTCTAAAATACAAGCAAGCATAATCTGAAAAGTCTTTAAATCTTGAACATGTTAAGCATACCTGGAAAAAAGATAATGCTTTACTGATAAATGCAATGTTGTCTTAGTGGTGAAATTGGGTAGCACTGAGGAACACATCTTCTCTCCAGTACTGTACTTTGAATTGAAAAGTTGCTGGTTTTTTTCACCACAGAGATGAAACAGCACAGGGGAAACTTGAACCCATCACTGCCAGAAAACAAAGCTGGTATTCGTTCAAACTCAACTAACTCAGACTTTTAGTGGACATACAAAATAATTCGATTCTCAGCCTTCACCTGAATCTTCTGACTCCAAGAGGAACAAAGATAATTCTGAAATTTGCTGGAAGGAAATAACAGGAGCAAGACTCTTATCTTAGCACAGTTTTCCATCTGACCAGAAGCAAGATACATCAGATTCATTCCTTCTTTCTTTTTTCTGTCAGTCCAACCAGTTTATTATTATTTACAAATAATCATCTGGAAGTATTATTTATGAATAGTTTATGAGTACAGCATAACTATATATGAGATTTAAACCAAAGACAATAATTTTTGGTCACCTTAATTAAAAAAAAAAAAAAAGTAACATGACATTGTAACTAGTTTGCTGAGTACTACAGAACTGCTGGGAATGGCAGTGACATAGTTAATTAAAAAAAAAAACAACCACGTTTAGATTGGAGGGTTTTTTTGCTTTTCTTAAAACAGCAACTCCAATATAAGCAACTCCAAAATAAGACAAAGGGTTGGAAAGAACTATCTTCTACTTCATATACCATATCCAGAATTGCTAAGTAACAATAAATATATAGGTTGAATATGTATATGTCAACATGAATTGTGTGTTTGACCTTTAAGTTACAGTACCAAATTCCACAACCTTTGTTTCTGAAAATGAGACACAAATCAGAAAATACCAATTCTGAGTCTCAAAATATGAAGATATGGTAATGAAATACCTATGCATATATATAAAAAAAATTCTTTCCTTCCCCCTTTCTTCCAGGAGAATCATACCAAAATATTTCACAATTCAGGCACAAAGACTGAAACAATATGTTTTAGCTTTTTGAATAAATCTGATGTCTTCAGTTATGAATTCTTTTGACCTAAAACTATTTGTTGAATTGTTATTGAGCCTGATGGGGTTTGTGGTGTGACAACTTCAGACTCATGGTCTTCTTTGCAATGATTAGGGCTCTCTAGAAAGACATCTCTGCGGCGAAAATAAGCCTGGGGCGTAACACAAGATTCTTATAATTATGTTGTTTCCTGGCAGATATATTTCAGGTATAAGGGAAAGTGAATGCGGCCCAACAGAAATTATAGATTCTGTATATAACTACAGTTCCAATAATGCACACAACCATAACAGACATAAACACCTCACTAAACCAAAAATAAATTTGTTTATACATCACCACAGAAAACATTTTAAAAATTTTTGTCCTGTCAAAAAATAATTATTTCAACTTGCATTGATAAGGGACAAAAACAAATGCAGAAACACAAGATTTTTCACCAGAAACAATCCAAGTTCTGCTAGCTGTGGGCAGAGCACTGCAGTGCTCTTTATCTCACTCTGGGAGAGATAGGACTGAAGACCTATTTGCAAGCTTTGTTACACCTTTAACATGCAGAGTTTACACAGCCAGCAGGCTATGTATTCCACTAGACTGAGTTTAAAATGACTACCTTAGAAAGGCAGCCTGCCAAAGCCTAAAAGTTACATTCTGTAACGGGTTAACCCTTTCTGTACAAACTGCTCAGTGAATAACAGATTAAGATTTTTTTTTAATGCAGTGTATCTCTTTCAGTAGTCATTGTACAAAAAATTTTCACATTAAATTTTTGGAGACCATGGGATGAATTACATTCTCTGAGGCCCCCATAAATATCAGATAAAGCAAAAATAAATTAAAAAAAAGAATATTTAATAGAATCTTTGATGGTTTAGTACTATATCTTGGATAATATGTTACTAAGTCTGCTAATAAAATACGTTCAAATTCTAGGAATTTTCAGTCAAAATATATTTTGAAAGAAAAAATAGTAAATAAGACAGGGTAAATTATGATGCTGCAGTTTATTTACAATATTTTTTTTTAAATAAACTGGGAGTATTGCATGAAACTTTCACTTTCTTGTATGATGTATTTAAACAGTCAACACTACCCACTTACCCTCTTAGTGTTACCACATCTTTTAGGCTCGTGAGACTCAGGAATTTACTTAAGTGAAGGGATTGATAAAAAGAAGTCTGCTCCTTTTGCAGTCTTTACTATTCTTTTTAATTCATTTAAGAGAATTTATTTATGCCCCACATTTTTCTGAAGTCGTATCATAATGCGGCCTTTTTGCATTCAAAAGCAAATACAATTTTGTGTGAACCAATTCTTTGAGCAATTGATGGGCAGCTGAAAGAAGAAAACACTTGACAACAGCTGGGTGAATCACCTGTGAACGGTGCTAGTTGAAGGGCTCTGTTATGCCACACGCCCCTTTGTTCTCTTCCAGGCAGAGATGAGAGCAGATAGCAAGCTGCTACTGATAGCTCAAAGAATATTCATAGCCTGCTATTTTGCTCCTATGTATTAAAGACACAAAATAAAAATTGTCTTGGAGAAAATGAAACTCAATAAGAAAAACAAAAAGCCCATCAAAATGGCACACATATTTATAACCAGACAACGAGGTGTATAGTATAATGCATTACAGTTTCACAAACAATCAATACAAATTATTGGGTATAAAATTACTTTTTGATTACCACTGTGAAAACACAAGCTGCTCAAGTCATTCTTCACACCACTATTGATTTTACTCTATTTTTTCTATTGCATTTTTAAAGCATTTCATGTCAATTTTTAAGTCTCCATTCTGCTGCTAAATGCTAAGCAAATGCGCGAAGGATAAACCTGGAAGTTTTAAGTGTGGAGAGTTCTAAATATTATTTTTCATCCTTTAATCTCCATGCTTTTTCTACCACAGCTTGTTGCCGACTGAAACATATTTTCATAGTCAGACTACACAAAGGAACTCTCAGAATTTTCCTAACCTTTTAACCCCTTCATTTATTTCATGTTATTAGCCTTTACCACTATGGAGCAGCTTTCTGTCCTGTGGCACTTTGCTTCCTGCTGGTTCCCATGGCAATGGTCAGGTCATCTGTCAAATGACAGAGCAATATACTATAGTCATCTCTCAAAGCTGGTAAGTGGGTTCTTTTATTTTTCATTTGTCTAGTTGTCAAATAGTCAGCAACAAGCATGGTACTTCTGTCTCTCTTCTTTGCATGAGAGGTGAAATAGGAAACTTAAGGACCAAGACTGAGACAAATCTAGGAATATTCTTTACCATTGAATTCACTTTTTTCTCAATGAATTGAGTTTTGTAAGGTATATAAAGAGTTACTTTCTATTCGGGATTAGATGCAAAATTAGCTGGTTTTAATACAAAGTGGTACAAATTTCCTACAATCCTACCTGCTGAGAGTAGTGTGTGTGTCTTGTTTTCTCCATTATCTTGAATGTGCCAGTATTTCTCGTCTGCTGGAGTTCTGATGTTCTCTTGGATTAATATCTGTATTTGTAATATATGTCTGACTGTGTACTACTGAAAAAATATGTGCGGATGTCCATACAAGGAAAGTGTCAATTAACACAATATTGTAAACCTCTCATGGAACGAAATAGAATAACTGTTTAGCAAGCATCAGCACAATGCCCAGGCTAACAGTAAGAACTTCTGCACAAAGTTAAAAATTCAAGGGAATAATTTTGGTAGGCAGAGTGTAGTTATCTATAAAGTACTTTGGCCATAGCTCAAAGGTAGTGGTTTTATTCTTGCAAGATAATTAATTACACGATGATGACAATGAGAAAAAATTTAAGTTTCAGGAGTAATGAGAAAGAGAATGATGCCTGAGAAAGACACCTGAAACACGGATTAATCAAGATTTTGATGGAAAACTTCATCAAAAATGGCATTGTGTGTGACAACTATGCTGAGGATGTGGATTACTTTTTTCTTTCCTACCCAGAGATTGAACACACAAAGAACACTGAACCTCAGGTTACCCTACATTAGACACAAAGACAATGTCAAGTAATATCTAATCATAAAACAAAATGAGAAAAAGCCTTTTTTTTGGCAAGGTGTAGCACTGATCTTAACTTGTTGGGCAGTTGTAAAAGAAGATAACCATAAAAGTTTTGGTGTTGACATTAAAATAGGAGTCTCCAGAGCAGAATAAGAAACAAGAACACTAATCTGACCTGTGGTTTGCCAGCTTCCGACCAACAGAAATTTCACATTCACACAATTTTACTTGTTCAGCTTTCTGCTAGGTAGAGGAATTTATAAAAAACTCAGCAGTAAATTAGAAATATGAGAAACATTTGCTGTCTATAGTGAACACTGAAAGTTGATATAGGTTTACAGTAAATGAACTGCAGACAGATTTGTTATACTTAAGTAATAAATATGAGGAACATAAGAATAATTCACTTAGAAGGACAGAGATTTCTTATAGGTGAAATAAGGTCATTTTACTTCAGTGTTCATAGAAAAATGACTTTAAAGGAATGTCAGATTGACTTTTCTTAACAGTAGTCATACATTTTATTAAAAGTAATCAGTTTTTTATTTGAATAAAATACTTTGAATAACAGTGGCACAGCCCACCACTCTGGATTACATTAGTGCAGTCCATATCACTTCAACATTCAGTAATAGTAATTGTTGACTACTTGGCACATGTCCAAAACATGTAAAAGATAAAGGTAACCTAACCCTTGGTTAGGATTTCTCTGCTGGCTAAGGCCATGACATGGAAAAGTCTCAGTAGTTTTGTTATCGTTCTAGCTAACATGATCAAGGACGTAACTAAAGGCTTCAAGCTTAGGCCTAAATCCTTCTTCTTCATAAAAAGGGCACATTATGACTATCAAGGGGGTGCTATATATCTTTTGCTCTTTATATCAAATTACATATTTTTCAAAGAGCTATTTAGGAATTAGCTCATGAAATTATCTCAAATAGACATTGAAAGTCCCCAACCCCTCACTCCAGCTACCATTAAATAAAGAAAAAATAAAACTCCGGTTACCGTTTTTATGTTTAATTAAACATTGAAAAACACTGAATCTAATGGTTGCCTTCATTAGGGGTTTTGTTTGTTTGTCTATCTTATCCTGATAAGAGAAAACCAATGGCTGCTTTTCCTCACCACTTATCAGAGTGGATTCAGGTCTTTGTAAAACATGCTGTTAATTAGAGATTATCCCAAATAATACGGTGGAAGACACATTCGAATATTCAGCTGTATCTATGGCAGCTTCCATCATGGATTTTGGAAAATTACATTTGTTAGAAAATTCAGAATTTATTCTACTATAAAAATTTTTATGTGTTCTTATCCTCTTGACTTCTCATAAAATCTGATGTTCCATAAGATTTTTGATAAAATATCCTTCTTATTCATAACACTACATACTTAATTGACTTGGGAGCTTCTCATTTCTGAGTCATGCCTAGTCAGCAATGTTTTTAAAGAGAAAGAAATCACTGAACTCCTGCTGAGTTTTATATGTTGCAATTACACACAGGTATTTAACAAGCATATGAAATGGAAATCAAAAGACAAAGTCAGAGATGTGCGGAGGTAACAAAAATAACTTATTACAGGCTTTATTTCATCATTTAAAGTATATTCTTTACCTGCAGGTCTTAAATTTCTGATCTGTAAGAATAGACAGTATGTTTTCAGCTTTTCTGGAAATGCAGAAGCATTCCATTTTTTAATCCAAGATTGTATTCTTAATGCTTATTATTTTCTTGATCGTTTCTGCAAGATTAGACTTTGGTTAAAGGTGCAGTCTTTTTTGGCATTCATTTGTGTTGGACTTTTCAGTCTTTTGATCTTTGTCCTGCACTAGTAATTCACCAATAACCTCCTGGGTAACTTGAAGTGAATGTTTAAAGACGCTGTGAAAGAAACACCCATATTACTAAAAGTGAAAGAATCTTCACCACTTTCATTTCAGTTAAGAAGTTTTTCTAATTAAGTAGCTAATTAATTATGGACTATGCAACAAAATATTTTTTCAGAGGAAAATAATACTTCACATGGATTTTTTTTAAAATACCTGTCTTTCTCCTGTAGCACTCAACTGCACTTTTGCTGTGAACCGTTCTCTGACCTGATTGAAAGAAGTTAGTGTTGGATTTGACAGGGATGAGAATCATAGTTTCTGAAAGAAATAACGTTCTCAGGAAGTACAACTGTATCAGCAGAACAGATAACATAACTAGTTATTTTATTAAAATGAGTAGATGTGTTCACATAAAAGACTTTTTTTCCCCAGCCTTGTCATATCTGATGCTTGAGAAGCATGAACAAACGGAGACATGACAGAAGAGAACAAAGATGATGACTGGATAACAAGGCTTATGAAAAAGTCACCACTATCTAATTTCGTACCAGAGAAGGCTGAGGGAAGGTGTGATTCTAGTCCATAGCTCAGAAGGTGAGCTGCCTCAAAACCAGGAAGAATCACCTGTTCCCTATGACTGCAGAGTGTGCGACAAAAAGCAAGAGGCTTAAATTGTATTGGATGAAGTTAGAGTAGGTGTACAAATGAAACTTTATCATGTTAAGGTGAGTTAAGTACAGGAGATTTCCAATCTGTCAGGCAAAGCTGTGCAATCTCTTCCCTGGAAGTGTCACATGACAAAATATTATGATTGCTCTTTCCTGGTGGAAGGAGAATGAACTAGATGATACTCTCTGTTTTGGTCAGGAGAGCAGATGAGAGCTTTTATGCCGTGAAGTTAGGGAAAGCAAACCATCATTGCTTTTGAGAATGTTGTCAGTTGCCGTTTTATCTTCTCTGTATTAAGAAGAGACACTGAATTTTATTACTATAGTGCTGAACCTAAAGCATTCAGTTCTACTGCACCTCTAAGAAACTGGTGCTGGGATTTAACATAAGGTAATCTCGTGAATTCTGTATTTTTACGGTTATTAATGGATATCTTTATAATTTCATATTCAGTGTTATTCTGTAACTTTTTTTTTATTTATTTCCTCTGACAAGCTGGAGGCAGACGTGCTTTCCTGGTTTAACAACTGTAGTAGCTGGCAGTTGTTTGTAGTGGCATTATCGTTCAATATTATCTTCATTCATAGTTTATATATCATCTGCCATTTTAAATTAGGAGCGGGATCTCATTATCAAAAACCTTGCTCATTTCCTTCACAATCCTTATGCCTAGTTAATTTTTCAAGCAAACATAATGATGGAAATATTTAGGGTGTTTGTAATTATGGTACCTGTAATAGGTGAAAGAGCAGCAGTGAATAAAAGAACACTTTTGAGAATTCAATTAAAAATATTTGTCAGAATGAATCTAGCACTGGAAGATTATTTATTAAAATATTCAAGAAATACTTAACAAACACCTAGTATGCAGGGAACATTCACAGCCTTCTCTCCTTAAGGCATTTGTCACCTTTTGGTCAGTTAATACTTGTACCTGTTCCAATATCTGACCAAAAGTTGAGGCAAGGAAATCTGTATTTTCCTCTGATACTAGATTTAGAGTGACATATGATGGACCAGAAGTGAAAGCGAAGTGCAATTATTTCTTTCACATCAGCAGTTACCAGTTATAATCAAAGCAAAGTGCTTGTCACACCTGGTGCAACATGAGCCCTGCCTGTCACTGATCACACCACTGTGCTGCCGGTCACTGTCAAGCTGAAAGTGCCATTAGGAAACAGCCTACCACATTAAAGAAATGGGTAAAGTCTCGTCTGCATGCTTAGAAATAGCACAGATCTGTAGTTTCCATATGTTATAGATCTGTGTGATACTATTTTATGTCCATAATAATGCTTGCTTCTCCTGTTTTCCTTTGTACATATTGCTCCTCTCTTGCATCCTAATTTTCCAACCTTGAATGCTGGGGTCTCTCCATATATTTAATGAAATCTGCTAATAAATCTCAAAATCTCCTTGAGTAAGCAGTCCTTCTGCAGACTCAGCTTTCTCTACCTTGACTTTACTAGACACAAAATAAGATTTGTGCTCTGACAGAGTAAGCATTTACTTTATCAGAAAGCATATTAGTGTGGGCATGCCTCAGCATAATGTGCACCAAAATCTGAGATTATTACTAATTTGTTCAGTTATTAAGTGAATGATAAAATGATTTAGGTACATAGAAGTGGAGCATTCTGCTCTTTAGGAATTACATGTAGCTGTCTCATCCTAAGTCTGTGAAAGTTTAAAAGCTTTTAGTTTATAAAATTACATTTACGGGAAAAACTTGTCTTTGCATAGGGAAGAGAAGGTTGTGCAAAACAGGAATTTTGCAACAGCTTCACAAGATTTCAAGATTATAAGATCACACAAGTTCTGCAGTCTCTTTACCTTTGCCTGATCTCTTCTTAGTACCTGGTACAGAGGTAATGGAAGAGGGGAGATGATGCTTGTTTGGGAAGTCGTTTTGATTAAAGCACACAGAGTTGTGCTTCATAGTAAGTCTTGGCAGTGAATCTTTATAAGGTAAACAATTGAATAAAACACAAGAAAATAATGTCGAATCTACGTATGTCATCTTTCAGATGCATTTGGACAAGCATTTGAGTAGTGATGCACATCACCTCCTCCAGTCTACTCTTTAATGGCCAAACCAATGATAGGCCACTAAACGAAAGTCCCAGTAAAAAGTCTGCATTACAAATCTCTGGCCTTGAATTCTGTAAAGCCTGCAGAATTATGTTAATCATATAGTGTTTTCAATGCAAATGTTTATTTAGGCTGCTGTATAAGAAAACCAGTTGCTGGTGCTGTGTTAGATCACAGCTTTTGCTGCAGTTTACCTCCCCAAGACATGCACAGTCTATGAGCACATTAGAGGACGTTGATCCAAATACCTCGAACAATGCAAATGAGTAAGTGAAGCTGCAGTTGCTATGATCCAAGATTACAGATTCTGCACGATCTTTTCCACATGCTGGATTCAGCTGTTAGGAACAGGGCGACCATGTTTCCACTTGGGATTTACATATAGTGTTAGATTTATTGCATATCTGAAGCCCATCAGGACATGTTCATCATCACTGCTGGTACTAAGACAAGCAAGCTGTTAAATCTCTAGGAATGCCAAACAGCATACACAGTACTTTTCATTTCAGAAACACAGAATTTACATGCAGAAAAGGGTCATGTGATATACCTAGTTAAGGGAGGAGGGAAACGAAAAATTAGAGCCCCACTACAGTGTTAATAAGTATGCCTTGGGCCTTTTCTTTTTCATCTACAGCTCTTATTGGAAAGAATGAGATCAGCAAGCACTTGAAAATTTTTCCACCTCATATTCCTGAATTCCTCTGTGCACCTTTTCCCCAATTAATGAAAATTAAGTCCTTATCAGAAAATTAAAACTATTAGAAAAACTATACAATTTTGCATTGTGCTCACCAAGCACATTCATTGCAATGTATTGTGTAACTCTTACTATAACAAAGGTTCCTCCCTTTTCTATTTATCTGTCACTAAATGGTTGCGTTTATTAGTTTTAACCTCATTATCCCTGAATGAGATATACAGGCTACTTCAGAATTTGGAGCTTCAGTATTTCTGCCTCACTGAATCTTTACAACCAGTTCAAATCTTCACAAATAAAAAAATAAAGATTTTTTTTTTTAAGAAAAAAGTGAGACTGGGGAGACAAGTTAGAGAATGAGCCCAAAAACTGTCAAGGGAGCAGAGCTCAAGTTTGTGGAAATATTGACTAAATGATGATCAAGCATCCTTTTACTCCAAGTGTGCTCCAACTATTTTTTTTATTATGGAGGTACCATTACTTTGTCTCAAATGCTACCAGACTTCAAAGTGAGAATTTCTGTCCAACAAGTGAAAAGGAGAAAAATTAGATTGTGTATTAGGTAGTCCTTCAGCTGATTTGTCTTTAATGTGGGAACAGAATACTCTATGTAGATGTGCTATTCTGAGCCAAGTGGATCAAAAAGGCAAAAGGGCTATGTCAAATTTTTTCAGTCACAAGAAGAGGTAACAGGGTCCTGCTGCAGCCTCGCCAATGGGAAAAAAAGGCATCAGTGAAGCTATTCTTAGTCACTGAAACAATTAGAAGGAAATAAGACGGTATTTTTTAACTGAGCGAAAGTATTTTTAAGTTTTAACTCAACTCTCAGTAATCTCAATAAATCAACTTGGCATTATTCTTTTAGAGGAAGCTTAAATTCTCATTTCTCATTATAGGAAACAATGCTTAAGCTGATTCCATGAAAATTTATGTGTTAATATACTATATGCAGGCTATCTAACCACATGTTTCTGAAGTGAACTACTCCTGGAACACGAAAAGAACAGAATTATGTTTATTTATTCAGCTAAGTAAGGAATTATGGCTAGTGTGTAAAAAATAATTTAATAATTTTGTAGATAGTACAATAAATTTTAAATACAGTTAAAAGTTGTTCCAAGATAAATGATAATTTAATCATTAAAGCAATTACTCTCTTGATCATGGTGAGCAAAGTTTGGTGACCAAAAGTATGACAAGTTTGTGAAATAAATGCAGTTTAAGTTAAAAGTATTGAACTATATAGATCTGTGGCTTTGTTGAGGTCACCTGTACAAGGACTGGAATTAGGATAATGAATCAAGAGATGAAACAAATCTTGGTTTAATATTTTGCAACAGCTAGGACATCACTTTTTAAATAGATTTTTGCTTTTGAGGTAAGAACATATACTTACTGTACGGTATTTGATTTTATATCTCAGTTGCAAGATAATCAGTGTGGATGTATTATATCTTAATTACTTTTTATATCTGATGTCATATATCTGTTATACATATTTAATACATATCATGGAATCATAGAATCATTGAATGGTTTAGGTTGGAAGATCATGTTGTTCCAACCCTCTGTGCCTTGCACAGGGACACCACCCACTAGACCAGGTTGCTCAATGCCCCATGCAACCTGGCCGTGAACACTTCCAAGGAAGTTTTTATTGTATGATTTATAAACTTCAGCTTGCTACTCATACAACATAAAAAGAAACACACCTTGACTCAGTCAATGGAAAATCTGAGTTTTATTCTTAATAACCCATTACAATACAACATCCAGGTATGTTCCTACAGAATTCTATCAGTTTATAAAAATCTTTTCCAGTTATATTCTGTAGGCATGTAAAACAATTTTATTTTTGTCATCAGGTTGAATCAAACAACCAGCTAGTGTGAATTTTTGCTGTTGAATGTATTCAAATTTTAGGCCCCATTTTTTCTTTAATAAGAAAATACTTAATGGACTAAAAAAGTAGAAGGAACTTGTGAGATCAAACTTAAATTTGCAAACAATCTGTGATATTTTCCTTGATTTTAGTTTCATCTTTTGCTCTTCTCATCTTGTCCCTACTGTCCTTTCAAAAAAACCTCTTAAAACAGGTGGTTTTTCAAATTTATTTACTATTTTAAATTTCATTCCTCACCAAATCTCTCTAAAGTTGTGAATTCCTATCGACCAATTCCATTATTGACCTTATTATTTCCACTAGTTCAACAATTTCTTTTCAGTACCATGTAACTTATAATTCATAATTGGTGTTATGATGGTTTTGTAATTGGGAATTAGCATCTTTCTGGCTTAAAATATCATGTTACAGTGGTCCATTATAGTAATGAATTTCTATATATTCATGGTTAGCTTGTGACCTGACCTTCACACTTGCATCTTTTTTGCCCTCTCTCTTATAATTTTTTGTGGTGTTATTATAGTGCTGTTAGCATTTTAACCTCTATTGAAATTCTTTATTCAATTCTTCAGATTCTTCTGTATCGTTATTCATTTTCACAATAAATTCCCCTGTCTGTATAACCTCTTCCACATTTGGCTTGTTGATGAATACACACATTACTTGAGGTCTTTCTTCAAACCACCAGCTAACACTGAATTCATCTGAGATTTACATGAATGCCTAACCAAACTTCTAGAGAAACTACTTTGGATAAACCTTTCCAAGCCAACATAATTTCTATTGTATTTCATAAACTACACAAGGTTAATAATCTTCAATAACATTTTTTTTCTAGCAAAGTTTGTTAGGACTTTCTATGACCATGGGATACCAAAAGAACTGCCCATATTGAATTTTTTTTTTACCTCTAATTTGTGACTGAAATTCTGATTTTGTCAGCAGGAAAAAATTCTTCCATCCATGCGGAAGGAAGGTCATTTTTTTTTCTTTTTCTATTAGAAATGATGCAAAAATTCTTATTCACTGTGCAGTGTTTCCCCTGGGGAACTCTTATTCCTTTTTGTCCATACACTTTGCTCTGATGCTGGATTTTAAAATCCGTAGTTGAAGAAAGGTATGATCAACAACAGGTTTATTTTAGACAACCAAGTAGTGTAAATAAAAAAAATCCTAACAAACCTATCATTTGCAACACGGGTCTCCAAGGGAGAAAACACAGACTCCTGGATGTAAAAGCTCATCCAACATCACAGCCTGTCTGTGGTTGTGAGATCTTGTCAAGTCCTTTATGCCATGAGCTTGAAGATCATTAGCATGCTCTCTGCAGCCTTTTGACAAAGACTCTTTCAGTAATGATTCCTGCTGATTCCTTTCCTCCAAACACCTGTTTTATGGAGTATTTAGTATCTCAGGAGTGTACTTGTGCACATCCCCTTTTTTAATGATGTTATTTTTCTTGGAAAGACAATTTAGGTCTTGAATTCTTCTTGTCAATGACCTGTTCCACAAAAGGAAAAGAAACTTTAAGATAGCAATGCATACGCCACTAGACCTCCTGACCACAGTAGGCACAGGCCCAGAGTGAAAAATTAGTGTATTACAAACCATTTAAACCAAGAAGTTGAAAGTGCACCACAAATTCTTGAATTTCAATTCATGACATACTGTCATGATTGAAATGCATTTCTTTAACTCATAAGAAGAAAGAAAAAATGCACACAAAACTTTCCTCAGAAAGTGTTTATTCAACTGATGGAATGGAGCATCTCACATTATACATTGCTTTCTTACAGGATGAAACTGAGTTGTTTTTCACTGTCATACAAATAACTGTTGTATAACTATCTTTATGTCCACCAGTCAGTTGTACAATTAGACTTTTCATCCCTGGTTACTTCTAGTAAAATGTTTTCCTGAAAAAAGTCTTTTTTTGGAGCTTTATTTTTCTATTTGCTGAGGACTATTCACGACCCTGCTAGCATGTTATATCTTTGAGTAAACATGTTATATTATTATTTATTGACTTCTCTTGTGTTTCCATTATTGTATTAATTACAATTTAAGCACATAACCTAACAGTGTTATTGTTTTCTCTAATTATCTAACACTGATTTTATTTTTAATCTAGCAATATGATTTCGGCTATTACTGATTGCAAATAATGTTTTTGAGCAACTGTTATACAACAAGTATTAAAATGCAGACTTCCTCTGAGGCAAAGGCTGGTGTTATGTTGGCCTAATGATGTATAGAAAACATTATATTTGACCTAGACCTCTCAAAGGAAAGGCATTTTTAACCGTGTCGGTTTCCTGTAAGGTCCTGAACAACTCGAGCTGCCCTTCCTATAAGATGATCAATACCATATAATGCTGTCTCCTGCTTTGTCCCATAACTTCTCAGTCAGACATTTTAAAAATCCAAAAGCAAATGGATGTTTCTCAGAAGTAGTATCTCCTAATTAAATAAATAATAATGAAAGAAGAAAACAGGACAGGGAACAAAAAAAAAAAAAGGCATCCAATGGGGATGACATGATTATAAGCTTAAAACCTGGAGCCTCAAGGAGGAAGTTTGCACTTCAGCATTTATCTGTGCCTTACTACTCAGAGATACAGAAGAACCTCCACCCTTAAAAGGGCTGGCAAAAATTGTATGAGGAAGTGCAGGGGAGTGTGGGAGGCCCACGGAGGATTACATACTCTTGTTCATTATGTAGCTCCAAAACTGACAGCTTGACCCAATCTGCACTCTTCCCCAGCCCTGTTACTTTCCAGTTTTTACCTCACCCTGTTTTTTCAATGGAATAATTTTTCATGCCTTTATCTCCACCACTTTTTGAGCTGATGGAGGTTACAGGTATACTGAGTGAAATCCTGTCCAAGTTTTCAATTTATTTTCTGTGGAAGTTTTGACTGAAAATTTACTTTCTTGTTTAACTAAAAGTTTACTTACTTACTGATATTAGACTTAATTCATACCACACAGCTTGAGTTTGAAATTGGCAGCATTATGTGTTCTGATGATCTGAAATTAATATTAATTTCCGACAACTGCCTAATCATTCTTAGTTCAGAATTGCAATTCTATATTTCTACACTGGCCAAGGTATAGACACCCTGCTGATGTTTTATGCTCTGTCTTTTTAGCTAGCTAATCATTATTCAACAACCTTAGACTTTCTTGACAGGTTTAAGCCAGTTGAATACCTGCATTAACATCATACATTTTCAAACTGTGTTATAAAAAACCCTCCAAATGTTTTGTCTGTCTGACAGAGGTCTTAGAAGAATGAACAGAGGCTTATGCTGACTGTTATAGTGACATGGACAGTGAGATAGAGTACACCCTTAGCAAGTTTGCTGACAACACCAAGCTCAGTGGTGCAGTTGACACACTGGAGGGAAGGGATGCCATCCAGAGGGACCTGGACAGGCTGGAGAGGTGGGCTCGTGCAAATTGCATGAAGTTCAACCAAGCCAAGTGCAGGGTCCTGCACCTGGGACGTGGCAACCCCAGGCACAAATACAGGTTGAGCGGAGAATGGCAGGAAAGCAGCCCCAAGGAGAAGGACTTGGGAGTGCTTCCGGATGAGAAGCTCAACATGAGCCGGCAGTGCGCGCTGGCAGCCCAGAGAGCCAACCGTGTCCTGGGCTGCATCAAGAGAAGTGTGGCCAGCAGGTCTCGGGAGGTGATTCTACCCCTCTACTCTGCACTCGTGAGACCCCACCTGGAGTACTGTGTCCAGCTTTGGAGTCCTCAACACAGGAAGGACATGGACCTGTTGGAACACGTCCAGTGGAGGGCCAGAAAGATGATCAGAGGACTGGAGCATCTCCCCTATGAAGACAGATTGAGAGAGCTGGGGTTGTTCAGCCTCGAGAAGAGAAGACTCCGGGGAGACCTTACAACAGCCTTCCAATATCTGAAGAGAGCCTACAGGAGAGCCGGAGAGGTACTCTTTGTCAGGAAGAGCAGTGACAGGCCAAGGGGTAATGGTTTTAAATTGGAAGAGGGGGGATTTAGATTAGATACCAGAAAGAAATTCTTTCCTGTGAGGGTGGTGAGACACTGGAACAGGTTGCCCAGGGAAGTTGTGGATGCCCCATCCCTGGAAGTGTTCAAGGCCAGGCTGGATGCGGCTTTGAGCAACCTGCTCTAGTGGGAAGTGTCCCTGGCCATGGCAGGGGGGTTGGAACTCAGTGGTCTTTGAGGTCACTTCCAACTCTAACCATTCAATGATTCTATGATTCTATGCTCTTCTGCTTAATTTTTTTCAAGCATTTTTTCTCTCTTGCTCCCCAACCTATGTATCAGTTAACCTGACTGTTCTGAAGCTGGGCGATATCCTCCAGCCTAAGTGAGAAAATGCTCCATTCTTTTTGCCAAGAGCTGAGCTGTGTATAATGGCTCCTCCTGACATCTTCACAGTGAATTTTTCACACTATCCCCAAAATACTTACAAAAGTTTTGTAAAAGTTTGGTTGTTGTTGAACAGTAGATAAAGCCTGGTGTTAATCTTTGGAGATTCAGCTCCATAGAAGGGCTTCCAAGATAGGACGGTATCAAAAATGAAAAGGGCTTTTATTAACCTAGCCACAGATAGAAGAACTATCATAGTGGCAACTGCCTCTGTTGAGCAACCAACCATAATTGGAATTGAAAGTTAATAAAATCAGAACAGAGGTCTATAGGTAGAGGTTCTCAAGAAGTCTTTCAGGTTCCCTAACTCTCCTCTACAGTAAGTGGATGTAGCTTCTTCTGTAAATCTTTCTCTTTAATGACTATGAAAACTTCCTGTACATCTCATCTTTAAATATGCTTTCCTTGACTTATCACTCATTATAATTGCATTTTAGCACTTTTTAATAGTGACTGTCTGTGCATTTTTTTTTACAGCCATCAACTGAAACATCAGTTAAAATGTAATATTATTCTTCAAATCTCTGACAATATTGGAGATCTATCATTTTTTAAGCTAGTAAAGAATAAAGAGAAGGGACGTATATTGAAACTGAGTTGAATTTGACCTTTCATACTTGGTTCTAGTAAAGTCGATGTCATTTCCAGAAAAAGCATACTTTTAATAATGCATTTTTATGCAGTGTGGGTGGATATAGTATTGTTAACAAACATTGTTTGAGTACTGCACTGATAAATGTATTCTTTCTTATCTTTGTATCTGGAAGAAGTCTGTACTGGACAATAGCAATGCTTTTAGGATGTATAGAAGAGGGATCCCGGTCTCTCAAAATTGCTAATATTCTAAGAAAAACATTGTTGTAGAAGAGCCTAAGAGTGGCGTTTGGAAACTAAGCACAGTCAATTGTATGCTTACATTAATACACCTTCAGGCCCTATAAATATCTATATAAGTGGCCCATTTGGGAATCTTCATGTATGCAAATTTAATTAAAGGCCAGTGCCAATTTACATATATGAAAATACTCAAAATATGTTACTGTACAGTTAATATTTTCTAAGTCAAATTATTAAGAAACAGGACATCTTATGAGACCATCAACTTATGCGTGCATTCATGGAAGAGGGAACTATAATAAGAATATTTCTGTGGAGGAAGGCAGTCTCTGAGGAGATTAGTTGCTAGACTGTTGTTTTAAACTTCTTTCAGCTGCTTATATACACAGATAACCAGTGTCATGTTCTATTGTGTTTCCTTGGATTGCTAAAATAACAACGCTGCTAGAATTACGGCACAGTGTGATGCTGCCTTATTGCAGGTAGATAGTTAATTCTGCATATTTCACCTACAGTAGATACTGACAACAGCAGATACAGTATAACCAGCCCCAAGAATGATAAAAGAAATAATGATTCTGTCTGCGGCAAAATAGCATAGAACTGCTTCAGGCATAAGTTCCACAAGTCCAGGATTTATGGGGGTTGACTAGCACTTTCAGGCTAAACTAGAGCATGTAACATTGTGTGGGGAGTTGTATTCTTGTCCCTGCCCACTAGTCTCCTTCCCATCAAAATGAAGGTATGAGGATGGTGGGGTGGGAAACAGACCCAGACCCCAGTCCTTACCTCACCTGCAGCACAGAAATTGAGTGTAACCAAAGCAAGTGCTTGAAGAACGAGTTGGGAAGTACTCCCAGGCACTGCAGCATACACATCGCACTGCAGATTTTAGTTTCTTCATTAGTTTAAAAAGGAATATTTGTCAAGATCAAAGAACAGGAGAATAGGTGACACTAGGCTTTGCAAGCAGTGGTAAAAGGTAAATTAAAGAGAAAAAGTAAGGTAATAGTTAATCTGCAGAGAAGAAATCAATAAAAATGCTGAACTAATATTTAATTTGAGGGGAATAATACACAAGTTCTTCCAGCTTCCATGAAAAAGATGCTCCAGATAAACCAATAGACCCATGGGTAATTTAAGAAGGAAATGAACAGAGACCGTGATGTTGTATTAATCCCTTGCTTTCCTTCAGCTTTCAAAAATCCAAATGCTTTGAGTTTTCTAAACTACTACAGAGATTTTCTTCCAAACATCCTTGGAAAACTGTGGATTTATACATATTTTACATGGATGATGGTAACTGGTGGTCTTTAACCTTTTTTACCATGCTTTGAAAACATTGAACAGTGCCTTTTAGATCTATTACTAAAAATAATGTTACTACAGTTACTTACATGGAAAAAGGCACAAATGCAAGACATTAGTGTAACAAACTAAATTTCAAATAGTGACACTATTCAGAACAGAAATGCTAGATGAGTGGGAAACTAGAAGGAGGACATGAATGAAGAGCGAGAATCTAAGTAGTTTAGCCTATCAAAGTGTATGACTATGGATGAGGGATGAGGGACATTGCATCAGTATTAGCCTTCATCCCCCAAATTACTTTCATTTATGCTAAAACCCTCTTATAATACTTTACAAGTATGAAAAGAAGGGTATTTAATGAATTTATTCACACAATAAGGGGCATTTACAGTTGTCAGTGCAGTACAGAAAAATTTACTGCAAGTATTAAATTTGAAACTGACATATCTGATTTAATAAACGTGCTTTCTGGAATCACACCTTCTCTCCTGAAAATTCCTCTCCTACACATTTAAATTCAACTCAGAGATATCTAAAGGTTAATGGCTTGTCTAACACTCAAAATGGCAGCTCTGGGGGAAAACTCAGGAAGTTTTTTTCTGCCATTCTTCAGCTTTAGTTAGCAATTCACAGCTTTACCATAGCCCATGAGCTTGAATGTATTTCAAGTAAACTCTCCATAAAGCTTCTTTGTTCACTTCTAAAAGCAAATTATTTCCTATGGAATAGAGTTCATACTGGAGAACACACTAAATTTCAAAGATTTTAGTTAATTTCATTTACCGTATATCTTAATATTAAAAATCTCTTCACTGCTACTTCAGTAGCAGGCATATCATGTTTTACCACAGCAGAAAAAATTATTTAAATGTGCTATTCTTCACATCCTAAGTGCTGTCAAAATTAGGAGTCAGCCTACCACAACAGAAGTTCTTCTATACAGCTTCACACAACTACCTTTACAGATACTCAAGCTACATTTCATCTTTTTCATTCTTACCTTATGGTGAGTTCTAGGAATAAATACATTAAAGATTTTGCCTTTGTTCTCAGAAACCAAAACCAATAAAACATCAATAAAATCCAAAAAAGTATCTGAAATCACCGGGTCAACAGTGTCTAGCAGGGAACACCTTGCAAAAATTCACAAACCTATTACATCTTATCTATTCATCATGCTGTCAGGTATTAATGGGGGGATATTACATAGTTAAAAGATTTGCAGAGATAAATATGCACTAAGTAAGCCTGCAGGGCACGTCACAATATTTAACTCTCTTTCTTCTATATTTGCAAAAGAAAACACATAAAATGCCTCATCTCTGATGAGACTTAAGTGGTATTGGCAGAGAAAAAACAAAATTATCTTATAAAAAGAAAATAATTGAGACTGGCTTTTCACCAAAACTGAGTTTTTTTCATTTTTTTCTTTTCCCCCTTTTTACAGCAGAAGAGCTGAACTGTATGAACTATTTTAGCCTACTGTTGATGCACAAGGTCTGATATGTTTGACAAGTGGCATATTGGCAAGGTTTACAGAGCTTGAAAGATATGCCAAGGCTACTCTATAAATAATATTAAACAGGAACCTGTTTTTTCCCACCTCCCTTTCTGTGAAATGTTGCTTGAATTCTAATAATAATTCTGGGAAGGGACAGCTCTGTTGGTATTTAAAAATTCTCTGATATACTTAAAAGACTACAGATTGTATATTTTCTGAGCTAGAAAGGTATTCTCTCTTTTAAACTGTAAAACTATATAGCATAAGGAAACTATATCATTGAAGTGACATGAAATAAATCTTCTTAGCACAGACTTCACCATAATTTAACCAAGATACAAGTCAGTATCTTTTAGCTTAGTAAGGCTGATTAAAAGAAAATTGAGTTGAAATCAAAGCAAAACATGTATTAGTTTATCTGCAAAGTAAGCACAATTGCAAATAATGAAATATCTAAAATAAAGAAATCTTAAAATCCAGGTTATGGCCTTGTACATAAATTGCATGTTATTTTAAAGCTCAAATATTTAATTCTGACACTTTTCCTATCTATGTTCATTTTTGTCAATAGAAATCAATGTAAATGGTGTAAGCCATAGCTCTATATTACATGGTTTTCATCAAAGCGGGTCAAAATTCTGGCAGCTTGAGCTCTAAAGTCTCATTTACCAGTGACTCCATGTTTTCTTTATTGTAAAGAAACTGCAAATTTAAGGCAACTCCCAGAATCATGTATAAGAACATAAATATATAAAAAAGCAGGCATAAGCCTCAGGACTCCAAGTAGAGAAAAAAATAGGAAGTTGAGGGACATGGGTGGTTTTTCTCATTTCTAAGTATCTGTTTTCAACTCAGACTGGTGAGTGTAAAAGAAGGAGCGGAAATGGATCAAAATAGAGATTTTGGCTATACTAAAATATAGGTCTAGTAAAGAGTTTTCCCTGTAACAGATGAAGAACAAGGTATCTTTTCTGGGTGAGTTGGTGTCTGGAAGAGAAGGGGCAAAGATAGAAAGGCTCTGCCATGGTTGAACAGGAAATGAAGGACATTTCCAATAAGGTCATATCCTTTCAACCAGTCCTGATCATAAACCTCACCTTCAGGCAATGAGATTTTATAGCAAGCTTGAAGAAATTAGTGCAGAAGTTTGGGTTCATACATTGTGTTCAAATGTGTTTGGTTAACTCTGCAAAAAGAATATTTGTAGCTGTCCCAAAGTACGAATTTTTTTTATTTTTTTTTTTTTTTAAGTCATCAGCAGGCAAAAATGTTACAGAATGAACTAGCAGTATGGACATAGAAAACAATGTGTTGATTAATTTGGCATGTCATTGCCATTACTAACTCTAACGCAAAGTACTTGTTCAGGAAATTATGATTCATGAAATTAACATAGTGATTGAGCACATTCTTTAACTTCCACTGACTCGAATTTACCAAAAAACAAAGACAAATGAAATAATGAGCTCAAACTACAACTAGAAAAAGTCAAGATGACATTAGAAAATACTATTCAGTGGTAAGGATGGTGAAGAATTGAAATAAACTGACAGGGTAGTTGTAGAGCTCTGTTACATACTTCTGCTTTCTCTAAGAAGAATTGATAGAGTAACTTTCCTCCGAAACTGATGTTTGAGCTGACATCTGTTGGGCTGATAATATGGGAAAGGAAGAATGTAAGCACACGTGAAAAAAATGGAAAATGTCAAAAAAAAGCTATTGGAATGTTACTAGAACAGGGAGCAGGAAAGAGAAGAAATTATGTTTAATGAAAATGTGAATTTCCAGTCAGTCTCCAGGTCTGAGTAGGTGTGTTCATGAGTTACTGCAGGTTTGAATCTACAGAATTTCCATTCAGAGTCTCCTGGCTGTCCATGGAGCAGGTGTAGCTTATTGATGCCATTATATGTCCCCATTCTGGCAGGCCAGTATGGCTCAGTCCTCATCAATTCAGAAATGCGGTTGCCTTGTCCCCTTGGGGCTTTGCCTCTTTGCTGTATCTATCAGCAAGTTTTGTAGCCATGAATCCTTTAGTTGCCTATTTGGAACTGTTGACAAGAACAAGAGCATCAGACAGTAAGTGTTCTCAATTACTAGTAGTATCAACAATATTGTCAAAATTGTAGTATTCTTTTGACAAGAACATATCCTCAGTGAGGCACCTGGCCAAAAAATGTATTGCAACAGAGAACATTACTGTTCAGTCCCACGTTTTCAATTAGCCCATTCATGACCTTAAAACATTTTCTGAGTTTGTGAATCTCTCTGAAAATGGTGGAAGACATTATATAACCCAACTATCTTCCATTAAACCTGATGGTCTTCAATGCAAAACAGAACCATGTGAAAATATGAAAGAATATGAGCCTGAAGCAGTATGAAAGATGAGTGATTTAGTTACTGTCAGAATTAATAGTGGTCTATTCTGTTAGGTCAGTGTTTTTTGGATCATGGCCCAGAAAACTGTTTAATCATGATACAGATTCAAGAAAATATGTAAATATGAGATTAACTTTAAGCCCATTGACTCGAAATTATGCAAGTGGTAAAGCACATCTCCTGAATAAGGCTTTTGAGTGATGTTTTGAGCAGGCTTTACTACGTTTATATACTTTGATCCAAGAAAACACTGATTCCAGTTGGACTATTCTACTTAAAGTGAAACATGAAGTTTTTTCTGTCATGGGGTAACATTGCATTTAAAATAAACATGCGAAGGAAGTTAAATCGTATAGTTAGCAATAGTTCATTTTGTCAGCACACCTAAAATTCACTGAAAGATATCGTAGTCAAAAGAGAAATCCATCAAATGAAATCAGGTTGTGCTGTTTGCTGAAGTACACATCACCATAGACCCAGCATCAGTACTAGCTCCAAAAGGAAAAGGAGAAGGGTCATTGTTGTGGGTGACTCTCTACTGAGGGGGGCAGAAGGACCAATATGCCGCCCTGACCTGCTTCACAGGGAAGTCTGCTGCCTCCCTGGGGCCCGGGTCAGAGATGTAACCAAAAGGCTTCCTAGTCTAATACAGCCCTTTGACTACTATCCCTTAGTAATTATGCAGGTGGGAAGCAATGAGGTCAATACTGGAAATTTAAAAACAATTAAAAAGGACTTTAAGACACAGGGGGAAACTGGTTGAGGGATCAGGGGCACAGACAACTTTTTCATCAATACCCTTAGTTGCATGTAGGAATACTGAGAGAAATAAAAAGACATGCACAATTAACAAGTGGCTCAGAAACTGGTGCCACCAATGAAATTTTGGGTTTTTAATCTCGGGGAACTCTCTCGGGGAACCAGGTCTGCTAGCAACAGATGGAATACACCTGTCTCAGAGGGGGAGAAAGATACTGGCATGTGATTTGGCAGGGTTTGTTGAATGGGTTTTAAACTAGGCTCGAAGGGGGAGGAGGTTAAACATGGGTCCAGTAGAAATAAGCCTAAGGAGAGCCTTCAGCCTGCCATCTCAGTGGCAGTCCGGGATGGTGATACATATGGTAGCAAAGCCATAAGAAGTAGTAATAGGGTGGTAACTACAGAAGGGACTGAGCACGCCAGGTGGGAAATAGGGTTCGTCCCCCAAAAAAGTGGCGGGACAACTAGCCCAGCTGAAATGCATCTACACAAACGCACACAGCATGGGCAACGAACAGGAGGAGTTGGAAGCCATTGTGTGTCAGGAAAGCTACGATGTAGTTGCCATCATGGAAACGTGGTGGGATGAATCGCATGACTGGAGTGCTGCAATGGATGGATACAAGCTCTTCAGAAGGGACAGGCAAGGAAGAAGAGGAGGAGGGGTGGATTATGAATGTCTAGAACAAATTGAGGGTAATGGTAGAGTTGAGTGCCTATGGGTAAGAATCAGGGGGAGGGCCAGTAAGGCCAATACTGTGGTGGGAGTCTGTTACAGACCACCCAACCAGGATGTAGAGGTAGATGAAATGTTGTATAAGCAGCTAGCAGAGGTCTCAAGATTGCTTGTCCTTTTCCTGATGGGAGACTTCAACCTACCAGATATCAGCTGGGAACACAATACAGCTGAGAGGGAACAGTCTAGAAGGTTCCTGGAGTGTGTCGAGGATAACTTCCTGACAGAGCTGGTGAGGGAGCCGACTAGGGAAGGAGCACTGCTAGATCTGGTGTTTGTAAATAGAGAAGGACTTATGGAAGATGTGACAGTTGGAGGCCATCTGGGACAAAGTGACCACGAAATGATAAAGTTTTCGATTCTCAGGGAGGTGAGAAGGGGAACCAGCAGGACTGCCATCATGGACTTTCAGGGGGCAGACTTTGGTCTTTTAAAGAGTCTACTTGACAGAGTCCCTTGGGAGGCAGCCCTGAGGAGAAAAGGAGTCCAGGAAGGCTGGACGTTTTTCAAGGAAGAAGTCTTAAAAGCACAGGCGCAGGCTGTCCCTGTGCGCAGTAAAGAGAGCCATCGAGGGAAAAGACCGGCCTGGCTAAACTAAAAGATAGGGTCACAGCTCAGGGAAAAAAGGAGAGTTTACGGCCTTTGGAAAAGGGGCAGGCCACTCAGGAAGATTATAAAGGTGTAGCAAAGTTATGTAGGGAAAAAATTAGAAAGGCCAAAGCCCAACTTGAACTGAACCTGGCCTTGGATGTTAAGAACAACAAAAGAAATTTCTATAAATATATTAGTAGCATGAGGAGGACTCAGGACAGCCTCCATCCACTATTGGATATGGGAGGTAATGTAGTGACAAAGGATGAGGAGAAGGCTGAGGTGCTGAATGTCTTTTTTGCCTCAGTCTTTAGTAGCGGAGTAGGGTGTCCCCTGAGTACCCAGACCCCTGAGCCAGCAGATAAGGGCAGGGAGCAGAATGAAGCCCCTGTAATCCAAAGGGAAGTGGTCAGGGACCTGCTCCAGCACCTAGACACAAACAAGTCTATGGGCCCAGATGGGATTCACCCGAGGGCACTGAGGGAGCTGGCGGTAGTGCTTGCAGAGCCACTCTCCACCATTTACCAGCAGTCCTGGCAAAATGGAGAGGTCCCAGCCGACTGGCATCTAATAAATGTGACGCCCATGCACAAGAAGGGTCAGAAGGATGATCTGGGGAACTACAGGCTTGTCAGTCTGACCTCGGTGCCTGGGAAGGTCATGGAACACATCATCCTGAGTGCCATTATGCAGTGCATGAAGGACACCCAGGTGATCAGGCCCAGCCAGCATGGGTTCACGAGGGGCAGGTCCTGCTTGACAGACCTGATCTCCTTCTATGACAAAGTGACCCACTTGCTGGATGAAGGAAAGGCTGTGGATGTTGTTTACCTTGACTTTAGTAAGGCCTTTGATAGAGGCTCCCACAGTATCCTCCTGGAGAAACTGGCTGCTCATGGCTTAGATGGGTATACTCTCCACTGGGTTAAAAACTGGCTGGAGGGCCAGGCCCAGAGAGTGGTGGTGAATGGAGTTAAATCCAGTTGGTGGCCGGTCATGAGTGGTGTCCCACAGGGCTTGGTACTGGGACCCGTTCTCTTTAATATCTTTATCAATGACCTGGACGAGGGGGTCGAGTGCACCCTCAGTAAGTTCACAGATGACACCAAGCTGGGTGGCAGTGTCAACCTGCTGGAGGGTAGAGAGGCTTTGCAGAGGGATCCAGACAGTCTGGATCAATGGGTTGAGACCAACAGGATGAGTTTCAATAAGGCCAAGTGCCGGGTCCTGCACTTGGGTCACAACACCGCTATGCAGCCCTACAGGCTTGGGGAAGAATGGCTGGAGAGCTGCCTGGCAGAAAAGGATCTGGGGGTGTTGGTCGACTGTCGGCTGACACGAGCCAGCAGTGTGCCCAGGTGGCCAAGAAGCCCAACAGCATTCTGGCCTGGATCAGGAACAGTGTGGTGAGTAGGACCCGAGAGGTGATCGTCCCCCTGTACT
>JAHREE010000152.1:7071299-7112176 GCA_033628505.1 Tringa tobata | reverse complement strand
GAGTGCACCCTCAGTAAGTTCACAGATGACACCAAGCTGGGTGGCAGTGTCAACCTGCTGGAGGGTAGAGAGGCTTTGCAGAGGGATCCAGACAGTCTGGATCAATGGGTTGAGACCAACAGGATGAGTTTCAATAAGGCCAAGTGCCGGGTCCTGCACTTAGGTCACAACAGCCCCATGCAGCACTACAGGCTTGGGGAAGAATGGCTGGAGAGGTGCCTGGCAGAAAAGGACCTGGGGGTGTTTGTCGACTGTCGGCTGACACGAGCCAGCAGTGTGCCCAGGTGGCCAAGAAGCCCAACAGCATTCTGGCCTGGATCAGGAACAGTGTGGTGAGTAGGACCCAAGAGGTGATTGTCCCCCTGTACTCAGCACTGGTGAGGCCTCACCTCGNATCATCCTGAGTGCCATTATGCAGTGCATGAAGGACACCCAGGTGATCAGGCCCAGCCAGCATGGGTTCACGAGGGGCAGGTCCTGCTTGACAGACCTGATCTCCTTCTATGACAAAGTGACCCACTTGCTGGATGAAGGAAAGGCTGTGGATGTTGTTTACCTTGACTTTAGTAAGGCCTTTGATAGAGGCTCCCACAGTATCCTCCTGGAGAAACTGGCTGCTCATGGCTTAGATGGGTGTACTCTCCACTGGGTTAAAAACTGGCTGGAGGGCCAGGCCCAGAGAGTGGTGGTGAATGGAGTTAAATCCAGTTGGTGGCCGGTCATGAGTGGTGTCCCACAGGGCTTGGTACTGGGACCCGTTCTCTTTAATATCTTTATCAATGACCTGGACGAGGGGGTCGAGTGCACCCTCAGTAAGTTCACAGATGACACCAAGCTGGGTGGCAGTGTTGACCTGCTGGAGGGTAGAGAGGCTTTGCAGAGGGATCCAGACAGTCTGGATCAATGGGTTGAGACCAACAGGATGAGTTTCAATAAGGCCAAGTGCCGGGTCCTGCACTTGGGTCACAACACCGCTATGCAGCCCTACAGGCTTGGGGAAGAATGGCTGGAGAGCTGCCTGGCAGAAAAGGATCTGGGGGTGTTGGTCGACTGTCGGCTGACACGAGCCAGCAGTGTGCCCAGGTGGCCAAGAAGCCCAACAGCATTCTGGCCTGGATCAGGAACAGTGTGGTGAGTAGGACCCGAGAGGTGATCGTCCCCCTGTACTGGGCACTGGTGAGGCCTCACCTTGAGTACTATGTCTAGTTTTGGGCCCCTTACCACAAAAAAGACATTGAGGTGCTGGAGCGGGTCCAGAGAAGGGCAACAAAGCTGGTGAGGGGTCTGGAGAGTAAGTCTTGTGAGGAGAGGCTGAGGGAGCTGGGGTTGTTTAGTCTAGAGAAGAGGAGGCTGAGGGGAGACCTTATTGCGCTCTATAACTACCTGAAGGGGGGGTGTAGAGAGGCAGGGGTCGGTCTCATCTCCGACAAGGGGAAATGGCCTCAAGTTGTGATAAGGGAGGTTTAGACTGGATATTAGGAAACATTTCTTCACCGAAAGGGTTATCAAGCATTGGAATAGGCTGCCCAGGGAAGCGGTTGAGGCACCATCCCTGGAGGTGTTCAAAAGACGGGTAGACATGGTCCTCAAGAATATCGTTTAGTAATTTTTATTCCTATCTCTTATTTATTTTTTTGTCAGAGTTAGGTTGATGGTTGGACTAGATGATCTTTAAGGTCCCTTCCAACCTAGATGATTCTATGATTCTATGACAGAACACATTGCTTTCATTTTTATTTCATTTAGATTTTACCAAGCTCCTAAGTTCAAAAAGCTGCCTCTGAGTCTCCTTCTAGGCAGAGTAAGTCTGAAATGTAAAATGTTGCCACTCATCATAAATTCGTCAGCCTCAGTAAAAGAACATGCATGAACAAGGAGACAGATGGCATCACTTAATGGTTTGGTCAGTACCTGATGCATCTTCCTTATCTGTCAGCAGAGCATCTCCACACCTGAGAGCTCACTGCTGCACCCCATGGGGCTCACCCCAGCCAGACTAGCAGGATACCAGGGCTCTCCTAGTTCTGCCACAGATGTGGCAACGGCTCCTCCCAAGAACAGACAGCAGTGTTGTGAAGTGGTTCCTAGAGCAAGGGACAGCAGGGGAAACAGCAAGAAAAGCAAAAGTGTATTTTAGAAATCATATGTAAAATAAAACTTTGGAATCTTTGGTGATCAACTTTTCACAAGATGTTTGTTTTGAGTTTTAAAAAGAGACATATGCCATAGGGCTGGACACTAACATAACATCAAGAAATTATAAGTAGAAAGACACTTAAACAAGGTAGCATGACAGTATTTGGGACAGTAGAAGTAGTGCCTAAGCTGAGTTTTAAATATGGAGATGATTCTATACTTCTATGATAGAAGTATAGGGGCAGTAAATTATGTCATGCATAAAGGGCTGCATTTAAAGAAAAGACAGAGATATCAAAGAAGTTTCTCATTGAACCATTGGGAATCATATGGGAAACAACTTCAGCAGTATTGGCCAACTAATTTGAGTATTAATAACATAGATTCAGGCCGTGTTCCCAGCCCATGTTTCCCTGAGTCATTGCATCTTGAATTTTGAATCTTTCTTGTTGATATGGGATTCGGGATTGATGTACAGTAAAAAGAAGAAAACCATACCAGAAAAATTCCTTCCTCAGGCTTCTGTTCCAGGTCTAAACACGGTGAGGAAGTTATTGAAATCTATGATATAAAATCATATTTTCATAGCAACAGATATGAGACCATACTTTGCAAACAAAATTGGCAACTAAATGGGACTCACCGACAGTTGTTGTGACACTCCTACAAAAGTGGTCTGAAAGACATCATGAGAAGACAACATGATAAGCAACACAGATCAAAGACACTGGATTAGTGTGTAACAAATTCACTAGCAGGCACTGAAGAAGAATTTCCTGGACATTTTCACCACAGTGATAAAAAAAAACTAATTAAAAATCCCCTTTTCTTTCAATAGGAAGAACACATTTTTATCTCTTTCCTTCTCTTTTGTTCAGAATGGTGCATTTTGTGGGGCTTGGGGGTTTTCTATTTGGTTGGTTGTTTTTGTGGTGTTTGGGTTTTTTTGTTGTTGTTGTTTTTTTAAATAAACCCAAAATAAAACACCAGTCATGTAATTTTTTTAAAATCTATTGAACAAAAGTAACAGAGTATTGATTTGGTCCATACAAAATAAGAAGCTGAAAATTAGGAAAGTGTATATCTGAATTATTCCTATTTGTTGAGACTTCATTCATCTTTCAGCTTCCTGATGGAATAGGTCAGAAAATATTCCTATTGCAAATACAAACACAAGCTGTCACTTTCAATCTATCATACTATTAGTCATACTATTTATAAATACACAGCTAGGTTTCAATTCTGATACAATTTCAAAACAGATATAGAATGCTGCAGGATAAGATGCACTGATTACTTGATTTTGCATTGATTAGTTTTGAAAATTGACCTCAAATATAACAGCCCCTCAAAAATATGCATATATGTATATATTTATGAAACCCTGAATAGATCTATATCTTTAAATAGTTCTATATTAATAACAACAATGATAATAATAATTGTGAGGACTTCAAGAAAAACAGAGTTATTTGCATATAATGAGATTAATCTAGTACAGAGGAGTGAACTCAAAGAGAACTCATTGGAGCTATGAATCCATCCAGAACTCTACAAATATTAGAAAAGGAACACTTTTACAATTGAACACAGCAGATAATTCCTACGAGTCTTTTGCTTTGTCCAGGCAAAAACAGGGGCTATGAGAATGAAGAACCACCCACTGTTGGAGAAAACCACGTTCGAGACCTGCCAAGGGACCTGAAGGTACATAAGTCCATGGGACCTGACGAAACCCATCTATGGGTCCTGAAGGAGTTAGTGGATGAAGTTGCTATGCCACTTTCCATTATATTTGAAAAGTTGTGGAAGTCTGGTGAAGTTCCCGCTGACTAGAAAAGGGGAAACATGACCCCCATATTCAAAAATGGAAAAAAGGAAGTCCTGGGGAACTACAGGTCAGTCAGTCTCACCTCTGTGCCCGGCAAGATCATGGAGCAGATGTTACTGGAATCACTGCTAAGGTATATGGAAAATAAGGAGGTGACTGGTGACAGCCAACATGGCTTCACCAAGGGCAAGTCATGCCTGACAAATCTGGTGGCCTTCTACAATGACACTACAACATTGGTAGATAAGGGGAGAGCAACTGATGTCATTGACCTGGATTTATGCAAAGCATTTGACACTGTTCCACGTGACTTCCTGGTTTCTAAACCGGAGACATGTAGATCTGATGAATGGACTAATCAGTGAATCAGGAACTGGCTGGATGGCCATACTCAAAGGGTTGCAGTCAACGACTCAGTGTCCAAGTGGAAGTCAGTGATGAGTGGCGTTTCTCAGGTCAGTATTGGGACCAATATCTTCAACATCTTTGTTGGAGACATGGACAATGGGACGGAATGCAACCTTAGCAAATTTGCCAATGACACCAAGCTGTGTGGCGCAGTCAACACACTGGAGAGAAGGGATGCCACCCAAAGGGACCTGGACAGGCTACAGTAGTGAACCCATGTGAACCTCATGAAGTTCAACCAGGCCAAGTGCAAGGTCCTGCACCTGGGTTGGGGTAATCCCAGGCACAAATACAGGTTGGGCGGACAATGGCTGGAAAGCAGCCCTGAGGAGAAGGACTTGGGGGTTTTTGGTGGGTGAGAAGTTCAACATGAGCTGGCAATTTGCACTGGCAGCCAAGAAAGCCAACATCCTGTGCTGCATCAAAAGAAGTGTGGCCAGCAGGTGAAGGGAGGTGATTCTGCCCATCTGTTCTGCTCTCATGAGACCCCGCCTGGAGTACTGCATCCAGCTTTGGAGTCCTCAACACCGGAAGGACATGGACCTATTCCAGTGCATCCAGAGGAAGGCCACGAAGGTGATCATAGGGCTGGAGCATCTCCCCTGTGAAGACAGGCTGAGGGAGTTGGGATTATTCAGCCTGGAGAAGAGAAGGCTCTGGGGAGACCTTATAGAAGCCCACTTATAGAAGTACCTAAATGGGACCTACAGGAGAGATGGGAAGGGACTCTTGATCAGGGGATGTAGTGGTAGGAAGAGGGTTAACAGTTTTACACTGAAAGAGGGGAGATTTAGACTAGGTATTAGGAAGAAAGTTTTTAGTGTGAGAGTGGTGAGGCAGTGGAACAGATTTTTCAGAGAAGTTTTGGATGTCCCATCCCTGGAGGTGTTCAAGGCCATGCTGGATAGGGTTTGGAGCCACATGGTCTAGTTGGCGGTGTCCCTGTCCAAGGCAAGGAGATTGGAACATGAGGATCTTTAAAGTCCCTTCTGACCTGAACCATTCTATGATTCTATTATTCTCTGGTTTTATTTGACCAGGAAACATGTTGAAAGAACATAAGCACGCTTCTTTCTCCACTTTATCAATAAATGTTTAACAGTACAATTAAGTAAGAATCAATGCATGCTCTTTCCTAGCACACAAGGAAAATAGGCAGTGGATATTAAATTAAGAAAAATCCCCAACAACATACACAGTGCTCTGTCAGAACATATTTAAGACTGAGTGTAAACTGTAAGCTCTTCCTCCCATTTCATGCAAAATATCCATATCTACTGCTGCTGTAAATCTTGACTATACTGTCTCCACTATACCCAATTCCATCATGATGCATATGTGACAGTTGCTAAGTATCAGTTGGTTTTGCCAAATATATGGCATATGTTGGATCACTTTCTCTGCTCTTTATTTTCACTTTTAGTCATACTGGTAGCAGTGTATTACTTAAGTCGATTATATGCTGCTGTTGCAAATTTATCACTCATGTTTCTTATTTATACAGCTTTTCAGACTTATCTTTTGTTTTTATGGTTAAAGCTTCTTTCAGACTTAATATTGTTGTTATTTTGTTTAGATTGTTTTGTATACCTATGTTATCTAAAAAAGCTTGTTAATTCTTGGCATAGGCAGAAATAACGTGTATGGCACAGGGGTCAGACAAGATGTTTTCAAAACTGAATATTAGACATTATACTGCTAACAAAGAAAAGGAATGAAGGAAAGAAAATAATGGTGGTTCCCTAGATAAATTTTCCTGTCTTACAATGATGCACTGTTTTAAACTATATTTGCAATGATCTTTGTTACTGAAATTTGAGCTACAAGCACATCTTGTTTTGTGGATAGGTAGACAAGATTTGCTAAATAATTAAGACAGGTACAAGGTTAAAAAAGCAATTAGATATGGAAGAAGCTCTTTCTCCTTGTGCACATCAAACTTTCTTTTAGTATAGGCATCTGGTTTTGTTGATGAAACATCCCTAACCTTTAACTACAGTGAATATGCACTTGTACACGCACTCACATGAGCAAACTGTTCAGAAATAGCAAAATGCAAAGGAAGGTAAAGGGGGGTAAGAAAGTACAAGTAGTTTTTATTCTTCATGTTACTTAGTAGATAACATTTTCTTTCTGTTGATTAATTTTGCATCAGATGGAATTGGAGAATATGCTCATTCTTCCTCGTCTCCATGCTTACTTGGTGAACTGCAGACAGATAGCCATCTTCTCTTGTGATGTGTTCTTTGTTTCAATCAATTCATAGGTGTCCTAATGAGAAGTGTTACTGTTAGATACATGACAAATCTTGGCTAAAAGATCTATCACTGTTATTGATTTGTTAGACTAACATCTCAGAAGGGAAAGAATGATGAACATAAATTAGTAAGAGTAGCAGGGGTATTGCTCAGGAAATCTATTTTACACAGATTTTCAGCTAAAGTCCAACAAGATATTTTTTGAGTCTATTCCACATGCTGCTTTCCACTGATATTAATATTGTGTTTGATATTATCAATACTGTATACTGATGTTAATGATGTAAATACTTTGTACTTACACAGTTAAATAATTTTTAATTGTCTTTATAACTTACTTGCCATACCTGAAAGATGGCTGGACTACATATTATGTTTGGCAAGAGGTTGAATTCAGAAAGTGGCACAGCACCTACCCTGCCACTGATCCTATAGCTTTACAGTTCTGTGCATTCTACTTACTACTGTCATTAGTCTTCCTTAGTGCTTCTGGCTAGTGTCATCACAACATGGTACAGCTCCATGCTTGCATTTTCAGTTAGTTAGTTCAGAAAGAATACAAATATAAAGGTACAGAGGCAGATAAACAAAATGATTGGTGATGTGGAAGGAGGAATCTTGAATCAAAGGGAGAATAAAACAAGAGAAATTAAATAGGCAGGTGTTCAACTTACAAAGGGTGCAGGTCAGAGAATGTGATATCTAAAAAGTAGCATGAACCAATGAGGCTTAAATAAAACAGGAAAAAAGTGCGTAAATTCATGATTCAGTCATGGAGCTTGCCATCATAGGATGTTTTGGGTAGCAGAAGTATGAATGGTATTAAAATGGTGAGTTAGACAAATTCATGCATGGAAAAGAGGTGCTTCATATAACTTCAAATACAATGATGCAAGTACAATTTGCATCTCACAGGACCTCTGTTGATTGTCTGACACTGCAATACCATACTTTGTAATTTGTTGAACTTATCCCTATGTTGATCTTTTGTGCCCCTTCCTAGATTTCATGGAAAACAATACCATCTAAATTCTTATGCCCTGCTATAATTTTTAGTATTAAAGAATGAGAAAGCATTACCTGCTTTATTTTGCCGTTAAGCTTTGGGCACTATGTTGTACAAAATCACTCATTTATGTCTTACATTTCCATTCCACTACCTTGGAAGATATTTAAGAACAATATAATATTGCCCCACAATTGAGCCACCAGGGACAGTTAGTGTGGTCCAAAGGATACTTTTACTTTCTTTTTTTTCAGAAAGTAAGGAAATTTCATCTTGAAAAATGAATAAATTTAAAGAAGGTCTGAAAAAATGCTCAGAATATTTGAACAACAATAGGTGACAAGTCCTGACCAAGATAAATAATGTCTTTGATGGATATTTACCACAAGGGTGGAGTACAGTTGTGAAAATAAGAGACAGTGTAGAGCACTGCTGTGTTTTGATAATGAGTAATGATGTGCAGCAAGTTTCTAGAAAATAAAGGAGTGTTTGTTGAGTGTTTCCTGTAAACTTGCATTCCTTCTTCTTTCTACACAACTTTAAGTCATGGCAGTTGAGAGAGAGAGAAAGAGAAGCCACACAAAAAAAATTCATATAAGCTAAAATAAATAAAATGACAGCTTTCCACCTGTCATCAGCTGAACACAGTATTATTTATATCTCAGTTCGATCCACCCACCCAAACTATGCACTTACCAAAGCAAGTAATGTGACCTTTACGGAAAGCACCTCTCATTTCTAAGTCTCTAGCTTAAATTGAAAAAATAAAGGCATGAAGGACAGGAAATGACAGAATTGTCAAAGATAATGCCATATCTACAACAATATTAAAGTATGAGTGAATTGCTATCTTTGATATATAGGAATACCTGTCTTAATACCTAAATGCTAGTTTGATCATTCAGCACTACTGAATGTGTTAATACAACTGTTTCAAAGGATGCTCTTTCACACTTTCTTGCACAGGTCAAACTGCCTTTCAGCTATAGAAATGCCATAACATTTGGTGTATAGGAAGATGTGGCCTTTTAGTGGTGACAGTGAGAATGTATTTCTCTCAAAAATGCATGTGGAAAATCATGGCAATATACATATAGTTGTCCAAAATACATAACACACAATCAACATATTAACGCAGTTACACAGATGTCTGCTATTTGGATGACTACACTTTGCAGCTGAGAAAATCTAGGATCTTACTGTCACCAAAAGAGAGAGGTGCAATTCCCTCCTCTCTCCTAACCCATGCCTTCCTCATTACATGCTCCTGCTTCCTCATTTGACTTTGGCTATCTTCCAGTCTTCTCTCAGATTATTAAATTCAACTGCCAACAAACATTCTTAAAAAACCCTGTTCATATTTTTATTTTGGTTTTCTACATGTTCAGCAGCTGAACTCCTTGAGAGCAAGCTCAATGAGCTGCCAGGGCTGGCCAGAAGAGAGGCTGGAATACAAAGCCAGGACCTCTCTCCATGAAGCTAGAACAGGTTCTTCTCCTTTCAGCAGTGGTGACACATTTGACTGGGTAAAGTCATGGATGTGTAACCTTATGGTCTTCTAGTCAGAGAAACAAAGCATGCTACGATCTGAAGGAAACAGTGTAACAGCACATAAATACTATTATCTTTACAGTACACAGAGGGAAGTCAGTGCATGGTAAGTAGATCCTTTTTACAGTGTCAAGCAAAGAATCTTTTGCAGTGAGGGAGAGAGAACAGTTTTAGAATCACAGAATCATAGAATGGTTAGAGTTGGAAGCAACCTCAAAGATCATTTAGTTCCACCCCCCCTGCCATGGCCAGGGACACCTCCCACTAGAGCAGGTTGCTCAAAGCCCCATCCAGCCTGGCCTTAAACACTTCCAGGGATGGGGCACCCACAACTTCCCTGGGCAACCTGTTCCAGTGTCTCACCACCCTCACAGGAAAGAATTTCTTTCTGGTATCCAATCTAAATCCCCCCTCTTCCAATTTAAAACCATTACCCCTTGTCCTGTCACTACAATTCCTGACAAAGAGTCCCTCTCTGGCTCTCCTGTAGGCTCTCTTCAAATATTGGATGGCTACTACAAGTTGTTCATGCAACCTTCTCTTTTCCAGGCTTAACAACCCCAGCTCTCTCAATCTGTCTTCATAGGGGAGGAGCTCCAGTCCTCTGATCATCTTTGTGACCCTCCACTGGACCTGTTCCAACAGGTCCATGTCCTTCCTGTGTTGAGGACTCCAAAGCTGGACGCAGTACTCCAGGTGGGGTCTCACGAGTGCAGAGTAGAGGGGTAGAATCACCTCCCGAGACCTGCTGGCCACACTTCTCTTGATGCAGCCCAGGACACAGTTGGCTCTCTGGGCTGCCAGCGCGCACTGCCGGCTCATGTTGAGCTTCTCATCCAGAAGCACTCCCAAGTCCTTTTCCTCGGGGCTGCTTTCCAGCCATTCTCCACCCAAGCTCTATTTGTGCCTGGGGTTGCCACGTTCCAGGTGCAGGACCCTGCACTTGGTTTGGTTGAACTTCATGCAATTTGCACGAGCCCACCTCTCCAGCCTGTCCAAGTCCCTCTGGATGGCATCCCTTCCCTCCAACTGAGTGTCAACTGAGCCACTGAGCTTGGTGTCGTCGGCAAACTTGCTAAGGGTGTACTCTATCCTACTGTCCATGTCTCCAACAAAGATGTTGAACAGCACTGGTCCCAGTACCAACCCCTGAGGAATACCACGTATCACTGGCCACCAATTAGACATTGAACCGTTGACCACATCCTATGAGTGCAGCCATCCAGCCAGCTCCTTATCCACCGAGTGGTCCATCCATTGAATCCACGACTTTCCAATTTTGAGACCAGGATGTTGTGCGGGACAGTGTCAAACACTTTGCATAAGTCCAAGTAGATGATGTCTGTTGCTCTGCCCTTGTCCGCCAAGTGTGTGGTGGTATCATAAAAGGCCACCAAATTTGTCAGGCACAAATTGCCCTTGGTGAAGCCATGTTGGCTGTCTCAAATCACCTCCTTATTTTCCATGTGCCTTAGCAGAGACTCCAGGAGGATCTGCTCCATGATCTTGCCAGGCACAGAGGTGAGACTGCCTGGCCTATAGTTCCCTGGGTCTTCGTTTTTTCCTTTTTTGAATATTGGAGTTATGTTCCTCTTTTTCCAGTCAATGAGAACTTTGCAAGATTGCCTCGATTTCTCAAATATGATGGAAAGTGGTTTTGCAACTTTGTCCGCCAGCTCCCTCAGGACCTGTGGATGGATTTCATCAGCTCCCATGGATTTATGTACTTTCAGTTTCCTTAAGAGGTCTCGAACCTGATCTCCTCTACTGTGGGCAGTTCTTCATTCTCAGAGACCCTGTTTTTGGCTTCTGTGACTTGGGCAGTGTGGTTAGAGCCCTTGCCGGTGAAGACTGAGGCAAAAAAGTGGTTCAGTAGCTCAGCCTTATCCATATCCTGGGTGGCCTGGTCTCCCGTTTCCTTCCAGAGAGGGCCCATAACTTCCCTAGTCTTGGCTTTATCCCTGACATATTTATAGAAATTTTTCTTATTGTATTTGATGTCCCTGGCTTGATTTAGTTCTGCCTGGTCTTTCACTTGCCTGATCTGGTTCCTAGCCACTCGGACAGTTTCTCTATATTCTGCCCGTTCCACCCGTCCCTGCTTCCACTCTCTATAGGCCCCCTTTTTGGTCCTGAGCTTGTCCAGCAGTTCCTTGTTCATCCACACGGGCCTACTAGCTATTTTGCCTGACTTCTTCTTTTTTGGGATGAACCTTTCCTGAGGTTGGAGGAGGCGATCCTTGAATGTCAACCAGCTTTCTTGGGCCTCTCTCCCCTCCAGTTCTTTCTCCCACACTACCCTGCCAATCAGATTTCTCAGGAGACCAAAGTCTGCTCTTCTGAAATCCAGGGTACTGAGCTTGATGCACACCCTCCTCGCTGCCCTATGAATCTTGAATTCTACCATTTTGTGATGGCTGCAGCTGAGGCTACCCTTGAACTTGACATTGCCCACCAGTCCCTCCTTGTTGGTAAGGACAAGGTCCAGCACAGCTCCTTTCCTCATTGGCTCCTCCGTCATTTGAAGAAGAAAGTTATCATCAACACATTCCAAGAACTTCCTGGATTTCACGTGCCCTGCTGTGTTGTCCTTCCAACAGATATTGGGGTGGTTGAAGTCCCCCATGGGGACCAGGGTGTGCGAGTGTGATGCTGCTCCTATCTGTCTATAGAGGGCCTCATCCTCCCTGTCACCCTGATCTGGTGGTCTGTAGCAGATCCCTACTGTAACATCACCTGCCCCTGTGGTCCCTTTAATCCTGACCTGTAAGGTTCATCCATCCCCAGGTGGAGCTCCACACACTCCAGCTGGTCGTTGACATAGAGGGCAACACCCCTACCCTGTCTGCCCATCCTGTCCTTCCTGAAGAGCGTGTAACCCTCCATTCCAACACTCCAGTCATAAAAGCCATCCCACCACGTGCCAATAAGATTGTAGTAATGCCAATAAGATCCAGATTTTCACTCTTTTTCTTTAATTAGAAAATTATCTTTGATTATGATCAACATTCTGCCAATTGGGGGATTAATGTACTTCTCCATGTAACTGCTTGAAACTCAGTGTGGAAATTGACACTAATTGAAAATAGATTCCATTCCACTCGCATACTGATTACCTACCTGTAATTACAAGGTCTAGCCTCTTTGGACATAGAAATAATTCTGTCAGTTTCTACAAAGTTCATTATGTCACTTTTAATTTTACTCCTTATATAAAGACAGGATTAGCATAATTAATTTTAGTGGACTAAACAACATCCTTGATGTTATATATCAATTCCTATATTTTTTCCAAGTTCAGGACTCTCTGAATTTAAGAGTTGATATTCAGGTGTGCAAACAATGTCAGAGTTACCATAGTTTATTGCACAACTCTATTTCAGAATGTATTAATACCATGAAGACAAAATAAAATAGTAAATGTATACTGAAAATATGAAAATTTTGAAACCCACATCACATCGGAAAAGTTGATGACTTAAGCAGTTATTGGGTCATTAACTAGGTCGTTCTAGTTTTTGTCCATTTCTTCAGTTATTTTTCATACTGTTCACTCTTTTCCCCTTTGAATTCAACCCTTGGCCACCTGCTTGGCATCAGAGTATATCATATTCACAATAATTTTTGTTCTGTATTTTTTGTGGGTTTTTTTTTTTTCCTACATACATATATACAAAAATAAACACATTTCAAGCTTATTTTCTTGTCTCGGAAAATCAGTGGGAACCTTACTACCGACTTAGGTGTCTGCAGAGTCTGACTACAATGGCTTCCCAAGGACATACCAGAGAACTCAGTTAACCACTCTTCTAAGAAAGTACCAGGTGCACTTGCCAAAAAAACAAACTCGTACATACTTTAGGGCACACTTCAAGCTGCAGTGCACAAAGAATCAAAATTGTAAGAATAACTTTTAGCTCAGATTTCAGCAGTCTCTCAGAATACCTTTTGCATTTCTATGTTCTTCCAAAGCAGTCTTGATACTGACACAATGCTTTTAAATTCCTTGACAAATTAAACCATTCAAGATCCTGCAGTTTAAAGTAGGCCAGAATAGGGAGCAGAAACAAAAACACTGAGGTAAATCACCTATGATAAGTCAGCAGCAGGAATGGGACTTAGATTTGGAAATTCCCAACCAAGTTCATATCTTCCTTTTGGGACTGCACTGATGTCGTATGTCTCACCCTTGTCCAGGGAAGACCTCCTTCCATCAGATCGCTCCACAGCATGTGACATGGAACAGGAGACACCCAAGCGGCATGATAGGTTGAGGGATGGATTATAACAACTTGGGACCTTTGCACCTCGAGTCCAGGCCAAAGTGGAGTTTAAATAATCATTTGCAGACTTTGATCCATCTTACTGAATTATTTCACAAAGACCAATTCTCCATCAAATTGCCTTCTCCATACAGGCACTAGGAGAGCTAGGGAGATACCTTGGGCCTAAAAGTCAACTACACATTGACAGGGCACTTGCAACTGTAGATGCTGTTCTCTGTGTGTAACCGTAGCATCATTCTGTGACTTAAATGGCAGCTCCTGCAAGCAGTTCTGTATACATGCTCCTGTTCACTTATCTGTTATTTTGTCCCTGGGCCAAAATCAGGATTGAAATAAATGATATAAGTAGAAATAAAACAAAAAAATCCAGCAGAATTTTCATGAGAAGCAATCTTCCCTTCCCCCACCCCCAACAGAGGTAAACTCTGCTGAAGCAGCCCTTCTTCATCCCAGCATGGTGACAAGGCACAAGTAGATTTGAGACTTCAGTGATCTTTTATTTTTTCCACAGACCATCTTTGCTACTGATTTATTATTGTAAGAAACAAAAATTCCTTATTCATCAGAACATCTTTTTTATCACGGCAGTCATACACAGAGATAGAATAGGGTATATCTGTTGGTCTATCTGAAACTCACTCCATCTTACAGTTAATGAGAATGTTACTCTAGATTTCTATTAAACTCCTTCAGCATTTAGTTATATTATGATAACAAGTAAAGTGCTTTAAAGCTCTATAAAAAGGGCAATTTACCAATAAGTCTGTATAACAGATCCAACAAAATTCTGTCCAAGACAGTAAATATAGATCCTTTTCTTACAGTGCTAAAGAAAGTAGACTAACAAAGCAGAATTGCTCTTACAGGCCCAGGGAACAAAACAAGAAGAGGAAGGGAGGAAGAAAAGAAAAAAGGCAATTAAGCTAATGCAAGTTGGGTATCACAAGGTTATAGATATTTCAAGGGCTGAGCAATTTACCGTCTGGAAAGAGAGAAGAGCTCTTGCATAAAATGTCCCCCAGTTCAGATTTATTATGCTTTTACTTGCGTTATATGTGATACAATTAGCAGGAGGGGTGCCAATAAGGCATTCTCTCAAGGACGTGGTCATTCCATACCATCTGTTATTAATTGCATTGTCCTTTCCACAGCTAGCTAGAGGGGAAAAAGTTCTCTGAGAACCACCTGCAAATTCTGACTATATGATGACTGGAATTTAAAAATATCTAACCAGACTATGCAGGAGGATGAAGACTACCAGAGCAAAGCCACTTCTCAAAGATCCGAGAAAAAAATAATGTATGAATGTAAGGCCCCAGTGTAATGTAGATTCAAGTTGTATTGATTTTTTTAAAAAAAAATTCAACTACAGTGATAGCTTCCCTGTAAAAATATATTGCAGAAATGAAAAAGGAACAATTAAAACTGGCCACAGGAAATATAGCTGCAGTGTATATGGTTTCCTGAAGACTTAGATGTTTTAATGGATTTTCATTTGCATGTCCCCTGTGTTTCTCATAAAATCAGGAAAAAAAGATAAGATTGACTGCTCCTTTCCTGTCTTTTGGAGAGAGGAGGGAAGAAAAGGAAAGAGCAACATAAATGAGACCACCCCAGGAACATAATTTTATTAGGCTGTTAGTGAAAATACATTATAGAATTGTGTCAGCAGTATGCATTTTGTACCATTTGCGTTACTTAGGTCTAGATAGTATGGAGCGCTTAGATATCTTAAAAAGGAATTAAGTCTAATCTGTCTATTGAAAAAGAAAAAAATATCCTTTCCCATACATCATGGTTAAACACTGGCCAGCAACTAAACATTCCATAGCTGCTCATTCACTCTCCTGGGGGAGAAAATCAGAAGGGTAAAAATGAGAAAACTTGTGGGTTGAGATAAAGACAGTTTAATAGGTAAAGCAAAAGCTGTACACACCAGCAGAGCAAAAGAAGGAATTCATTCACTGCTTCCCATCAGCAGGCAGGTGCCCAGCCATCTCCAGGAAAGCAGGGCTCTACCACACATAGTGGTGTCTTGGTAAGACAAGCGCCATGCCTCCAAATGTCCCCCCCTTTCTTCTTTCTTCCCCCAGATTTATATTGCTGAGCATGACATCATAAGGTATGGAGTATCCCTGTGGTCAGTTGGGGTCAGCTGTCCCGGCTGTGTCCTCTCCCAACTTTTGCGTACCCCCAGCCTGCTTGCTGGTGGGACAGTGTGAGGGGCAGAAAAGGCCTCAACAATAATGAAAACTCCCTGTGTTATCAATGCTGTTTTCAGCACAAATACGAAACAGAGGCCCATACTGGCTACTGTGAAGAAATTTAACTCTATCCCAGCCAAAACCAGTACACCATATCACTGTAAATATCTCTTAAGCAGACTCATATTGGGAAGTTTTCATTGTTATGTCAGGCTAGGTTACTGGTTATGCCCTTGTACACTCATGTGCTAAAATAAGGAAAGCAATCTATTACTACTTTTCCCAAGCTATTTGAACCACATAGAAGAAAAACTAACCATGTCATGCTGACGTCACTGAAGCAGGGCTTAAGAACTTTGATTCTAATGAACAGCTAAGTGTTTGTGCCATGCAGAAGTATATTCTAACAAACAGAGAAGTAGTGAAGCCAAGAAAACCAGGGAAACCAGGAGGCACTTGGTGAAATCTCAGCCACAGTTGGCTCTGTGGCACATTCCCTGGGTAGCAAAAATGCAAGCTCCATACAAAGCTTGCAGAGCCCTCAGTTTCAACACGGTAATTTAATTTTAAAATATGCAGTGCCAAACACGAAAAATTTCAGATAGAATGAATAAAATGTGGATTATGCACTAAAAATTTCAAGGATTCTTATTTTTCTCTTAAAAGTGTTGAATCCTTTTAAAAGTAATGGGTCTCCATGGAAAACGGGGAAGACTGTTGTCAGAATTGGCAACTCAGAGCAGACCACCACAGTAAGGCCAAACAAAAGGATTACACATAGGAGAAAAAGAAAGAGGTGAGGCCTTGTATGAGTTTATATATACTTATTTGCTTTTTGACATCATATATCAAACAAGCAGATCTAAAACAGAAATTTGAATTGCACTGCAGGTGAAATGGTGTGAGATGTGAGGAAGAATTTGAGGGAGCTGGCTGAAGTTGCTTGACTTACAGGCAAAAGCAATGTTTTTCATATGTAGAAGTCAATATAAAGAAGACGTAACTACAAAAGATTTTGGTCAAATAACTTAATTATAAAGTGTCTACCCTGTAAGCGTGAGAAAAAACCATGAAAACAAGAAACAAAGAAAAGTGATGATTTCAGAATACAATCTGAAAGTGGTCTGGTTTATGGTTTTTATACTTATTCTTCAACCAGTATTAGGGCACCCTGCTTCTCAACAGTGTAGGAGTTTGTATCTTATGTTAAATATGTAAAGACACAAAATCTTCTCCCCATTAGGCTCTGGAAACTAACATACATGGTGCCTGGTCATTTCCCTTCTCAACCATTTTGTCTCTTATTTAAACCATGAAATTAAGTGCTCGCATTAGCTACCTATTTGCTTCAGAAAATTTTTATATTCTGTGTTCTTCAAGTAATGTTCCAAAAGACTAACTCAGGACTTCAGACTTAGATATTGAATACTGCAGGGCTTAAGTTAACTGTACATACACTAAATTCTACACATAGATTAAATTAATGTAATGTATCTTGTACCAAAAGCCACACAAGTTTGTAAGATATTTCTACCACTTCTTTCCTGTGTAAACTGTTTACTCTTCCTCCTTATGAGGACCAGATAGGCCATAGCAAATCAGGTTTGAAATGTCATCTTTATATTTTCCATTAAAAAAGGAATATTTCTATATTTTTTTATGTTTTTTAAAAAGCAACAAAAGAAAACAATTTTACCCTCTTTCAAATCAGGCAGAAGTGGCTTTCAGTCCCTCTCAGGGGTACAACCTCTTCCAATTTTGAGCTGTTCCCAGCCTGAGTGTCTTTATCCACATTCAGCAGGAAGCCTTTTATATCTAAGTGGATTTCCATTTTCGTAACTTATTTATCCCACCAGGCAGGGCTAACTGGCCTTTGCATCCTTATAAATGCCATCCTAAATTACCCTTTCTGAAATTGTTAAAGAAAGCATGCTCTGTGCTAGAAGTGAACACCAACTTTTGTGTAGCTGGCTGAAACCTGATTACTGTTAGAATTAAATTATAAGCTTCTGCCACTTAAGTATGTACAACACCAAAAATCCATAGAAGTCTGCACTGCTCTTCTTCAAAAATTAGATGCACACATGAAGAGTGTGCAAACCTAACACTGTATACAGAGCTCTGACAACAAAGATAATTTGTTAGTTAACTCATGACCCTGATTTTGGTAAGAAGCTCATTTGAAACTGAAGCCATGATCTCACCATCTCATGTAGAAACCAAAGGAGAAATGGAACATCTGCCCCAGGCATTGGGCATAGATTGTTCACCAGACCTATTAAAATCTATCTGTTTTCCCCCATGTATATTGACAGCAATGTCAAAAACTCTGGCATACTGGTAGAAGAGAAAGGAAGAGCAGAGCAATCTTTGCTGATCAGTTCCAGTGGGCAAATGCAAACCAAGTAATATTTTCTTCCTTTTGAAAACCTTAAACTATGTTTGGTTCTTCCAAATCAGAGAATCATAGAATCAGTCATAGAATCATAGAACCAGAGAATGGCTTGGTTAGAAGGGACCTTTAAAGATCTACAAGACACAAGGCCTGGTAGCAACAGACAGGGTGCACATTTCTCAACAGGACAAAAATCTTTGTGCAAGAGTTAGCAGGGCTTGAAGAAAGAGCTTTAAAATAGATTTGAAGGGAGAAAGTGATAAAACCAGGCTTGCTAGGACAGGCTTGTACCCCAGAGGTGGAGTACATTTTTTTATTTATTTATTTTTTGACTAATGTACCTGTAGATGTCTTTCCTATTATTCCTCTCATCCTTTGCCAAATTTATCTCCAGTTGTACCTTGGCTTTCCTGATCCCATCCCTACACCCTTCAGGCAGTATCACTATATTCTTCCTAAGAGGGGTGCATGTCCCTGCTTCCACTGCCTAGGCACTTTTGTGTTTCATTTTGAGCAAGAGTTTCGCACTTAGTCATGCTGGTCTTCTGCCTCCCTTACCTGATTTCTTCACAGGGGAATCAAGAGCTCTTGTGCTCTAAGAAAAATGCCTTTAAGTAGCTGCCATCTTTCTTCTACCCCTTTATCCCTAAGGGTAGTTTCCAAGGGGGTCCCATCCACTAGTCCCTTAAAAAACTGAATGTTCACTTTCCTAAGGTTTAGTCCCCTGACTACACTTTTCACCTGGCCTGTATCTTTCAAGATCATGAATTCAAACAGGCCACGGCCACTGCAGGTGAGGCTACCACCAATCTTGACCTCACCAAAAAGTTCCTCTGCATTGGTGAGCAGCAGGGCCAGGAACACATCCCCTCTAGTTGGACTTTCATCACCTGGATTAGGAAGTCATTTTCAATGCGCTCCAAGAGTCTCCTAGATTGCTTGCAGCCTGATGCATTGCTTTTCCAGCAGACATCAGGGTGATAAAAGTCCCCTAGCATGATCAGGGCCTGAGAGCTTGATACTTCCTGTCGCTCAAATAAGAACTCTTCATCAGCATCCTCCCCTTGATTGGGTGGCCTGTAGTAAACAAAAACTACAAGGATTCCTTTGTTGTCTTGGTCTCTAATATATATCCATAAGTTCTCAAGCTGTGCATTGCAATTTATAGTCATCGATTGCAGCACTCCAATTGTAGAACTCAGAATTATAGAACCATAGAATCATCTAGCTTGGAAGTGACCTTTAAGATCATCGAGTCCAATCATTAACCTAACACTGTCAAAGCCACCACTAAACCATATCCCTAAGCACCATGTCTACCCATCCTTTAAATACCTCCAGGGATGGTGATTCCACCACTTCCCTGGGCAGCCTGTTCCAATGCTTGACAACCCTTTCAGTGAAGAAATTTTTGCTAATATCCACCCTAAGCCTCCCCTGGTGTAACTTGAGTGCATTTCCTCTTGTCCTATCACTTGTTACTTGGGAGAAGAGACTGACCACCTCTATAATCTCCTTTCAGGTAGCTGTAGAGAGTGATAAGGTCTCCCTTCAGTCTCCTTTTCTCCAAACTAAACAACCCCAGTTCCCTCAACTGCTCCTCATAAGACTTGTGCTGTAGACTCCTCACCTGTTTTGTTGCCCTTCTCTGGACATGCACCAGAATCTCCATGTCTTTCTTGTACTGAAAGGACTAAAACGGAACACAGTATTCGAGGTGCATGTGATTCATCACATCAAATTTCAGTGACAGTGGACAGTAGACAGCTGTACCAGACTGTACAGCTGGAAATCCTGTTTCTTCTTTTCCTCCCCTATATTACCACACTACTGTTGAAAGTGTCCCTTGAATATCATGTGTAAGATGAAGTTGGAAGTGACTCTAAGTCAGGGGGGCTACTTAAACATAAGATATTAAATTAAAAATTTTTAAATCTCACCAGATAATCCAGACCATCAAAAATGCCTAATAAATACATAATTCTTACGAGTTTGCCTACATGTTACATTTTAATGCAACAAAATAAGGTAAAAAAGCCCCAAGTGTTTGTAGCTATATCCTTAGATGTCAAGACATGCCTAGACCATTCCTCACACATTATTCTCCATTGCAACTACTTATCCTCTCTTGAGAAGCCAGAAACCTTGAAGACACTGATTTCCCTTCCATTAAAAAGACTTTGTAGGTATATCCAGAGATCAATATCTGCCTCTATGCACTAGGTTATAAACTATTACTGGAAAATTTAACTGTAAGGCAGTTCCCTGAATTGCAAAATAAGTCACAAACAAATAAACAGAAAGACCTATCTTGTTATTTTTGCATTTCCTCCAGATATTTGTAGCCATCTTTTCAGCAGTCACAAGCAAAACATTCTGAGTTGCATATGCTTTGTTGAAATATGCATGCTATGGCAAGGAGAACTCTTTGGGGAATGCTGTAATCTTCTCTACATACATCCCACGTGATTCTGACAAGGATAAACTACCAAAGTGAACAATAGGGAGAAGAATATTTAATGTAAAACCTCCAGCAATGTAACACAGAATCAGAAACACAGACAGCTGAGAGTTGTATTAAATATGTCTATGATTGAATTTAATGTTTATAAAAGATATTGAAACTGCAGCCCTAGAGACGGATGCTTTTTATTTAGCCACACCAGGGGGAGAGCCCATATGCTTTTTGCTGTTCTATTGAACAGACAGCAGCAGAAGGGCATTTCTTTTTGCCTAAGAAAGCATAGGAAGATCCTTCTCAAGGGAAATGCAGCTATAGGACTAGATGCTATTGCACCAAATAGCAGACACCAGCAGACATGACACATGCTATAAATCCTGTAGGTATGATCAACGAGGAAGGAACAATAATTGCCAGTGTGCCTTATTTCCTTAACAGTATGATCCAGTCTGTACCCATATACACTCTGCAGCTGACTGTTAGCTTCAGGTAGGTTGAAGTTTTTCATTCAAAGCTCTTTTAGTAGCTGCAGACAATCACAAGTGGCTAAGCCTGCTGTTGTTTGTGTAAGTTCTTTATTAAGCAGACTTCTTAGTTTACTTCTCTCTTGATGTGTGAGGTACTTCTAACACTGTTTGCCTTGTGAGGCTTTGTCTTGGGAAAGGCACGTTGTGTAAAACTCTTCTGTAACAGTGGACAAAACACAGCATGAGTCTGTATTGGTGTGTTTGCCCCTTTTTGTAGTTCCTAAGCAGCCGTGCATTGTCACAGGTTCTCCTACCCAAAACCCCAGGCGTGAGCTTCATGGAAAAGCTCAGATAAGCTATCTTGAGCCACAAGGTGGGACCAAAGGTGGGAAGATGCAAAGGTGTGAAAGGAAAGCACAGCAGAGATGCAGAGATGCAATTAATGCAGAGATGCAAGTTCAGACCTGTCACAGGAGAATTAGTAGCCTGTTTTTGCCACCAAAAAGAGAAGTCAGCTCAGTGATGCCTTGAGCTATCTTCTTTAACTTTGTAGAAGGTTTTTCTTCACAGGGTATATCAGGGAATTTACCCTTTATGCATGATGGGTTATTTGTGGTGGGAGAAAACAAGATAAAGACTCAGTCCACCTTTTCGGTCTGGTCAGCTTTTTGCATACTCTTATGACACCACTCATTTCTGCCAAGATTCACTTCCTCACCATAGAAGTTTGAATTTGAATGTTGATCCATATGAAGGCTACATCTGGCAGATCATACCTGTTCTGTGGGGATATTTAGGGTGCATCTCAGAAAACTTTTCCATCAATACACACTTTCAACAGCTGAAGCCCATTTTATAGCCCTACAGGCTTTCCTCTAGACATGATAAATGCCCCTTCTAATCACATTAGTTCCCCACTAAAACCACTCATTTCTTTTAGCACTTTTGGTCTATCACATGATGATTTAACTAGTAAGAGTTTCAGGTGCCCTACTTTATTAATGTCTCATAAAATTTGGCCAAGAAACAAATACCTGTACCAACCTAAATCTTGTTATTGCATAATAGAATCATAGAATGGTTTGGGTTAGAAGGGACATTAAAGGTCATCTAATTGCAACCCCTCTGTCTACTTGACATGTTCCACTAGACCAGGTTGCTCAAAGCTCCATCCACCCTGGCCTTGAACACTTCCAGGGATGAGACATCCACAGTTTCTCTGGACAACCTGTTTCAGTGTCTCCCCACCTTCACGGTAAAGAATAGCTTCCTTATATCTGAACTAAATTTACCCCCTTTAAGTTTGAAAAAAAAAACAAAAACATTACCCCTTGTCCTCTCACTAGTTATCCTTGTGAAAGGTCCCTCTCCAGCTTTCTTGTAGGCCCCCTTTAGGTACTGGATGGCTGCTACAAGTTGTTCGTGCAGCATTCTCCAGGCTGAACAACCCAACCTCTCTCAACCTGTCTTCATAGGAGAGGTGCTCCAGCGCTCTGATCACCTTCCTGGCCTTCCTCTGGAAGTACTATGATATGTACTTCCTAAGAAGGTTTATGCCCTTCTTGCACAGGCGGGGTCTCATGAGAGCAGAGTAGAGGGGCATAATCACCTCCCTTGACCTGCTGGCCACATTTCTTTTGATGCAGCCCAGGATACAGTTGGCTTTCTGGTCTGCAAGAGCACATCGCAGCCTCATGTTGAACTTCTCAGCCACCGACTCCCCCAAGTCATTCTCCTAAGAGCTGCTCTGCAGCCATTCTCTGCTCAACCTGTATTCATGTCTGGGATTGCCCCAACCCAGGTGCAGGACCTTGCATTTGGCCTGGTTGACCTTTATGAGATTCGCAAGGACTCACCACTGAAGCCTGTCCAGGTCCCTCTGGATGGCATCCCTTTCCTCTAGCATGTTGACCGCACCACACAGCTTGGTAATGTCAGCAAAATTCCTAAGGTTGCATTCAGTCCCATTGTCCATGTCTCCAACAAAGATGTTGGAGTCTGGTCCAGTACTGGTCCCAGTACTGACCCCCAAGGAACTCCACTTGTCACTGGTCTCCACTTGGACATTGGAGCTATTGACCACAACTTGTTGAGTGCAGCCATCCAGCCAATTCCTTATCCACCGAGTGGTCAATCTGTCAAATCCATGTCTCTCCAATTTAGAAACAAGGATGTCACATAGGACAGTGTCAAATGCTTTTCTCAAGTCCAGGTGAATGACATCAGTTGTTCTTCCCTTATCCACCAATCCACCACAAAGACCACCAAATTTGTCTGGCATGATTTGCCCTTGGTGAAGCCATGTTGGGTCCTTATTTTCCATGTGCCTTAACACAGTTTCCAGGAATATCTGCTCCATGATATTGCCGGGCACGGAGGTGAGATTGACTGGCCTGTAGTTCCTCAGGTCTTGCTACCTTATCTCACTTCATCCAAGTTTCTTAGCTCTAAGTAGTTACTTTCTCTCTCTCTTTCTCTCTCTTTACCCTCTACATCCTTCTCTTCCTCCCATCAGCATGGTCTGCATTCCACAAAGCAATCAGTGCTCTCCCTTCCTCCCCTTTCTCCCCCCATTATCTCCAATAATCGACTCATCTTCCTCCTCTTATGGAAGCACAGCATGAACCAAGAGCTAAACAAACCAAGAATACAATATGTCATAGTGGTTATCTTCCATGTCTTCACAAGATCTAAGCTAGGACAAACTATTTATTATTCAAATGACAGTTAATGTTACAACTGTACTCAAATCTCTTTTTTCTGGTTTAGAAGTCAGGTATATCATACTTAAGGTTGTAAATTTATCCAAAAACTTGTAATCTGATTTAAAAATAGTAAATTGATTACTGCTTCTTTAGCAATTGGTGCTGTTACAATTTTCTAGTATTCACCTTTTAGTGATTACCTAACTTGGGAGTACTAAAGACAGCAGAGTGGCAAGGAGAAAGCTCTGGACCAGTTTCCAAAGTCATCCTTAGGGCTGGCATGAGAAGTGGTCCTGGATAAATACCACTCTGTGCTTTCACTCCTACCCCAGCATTTCCACTACTTCTCACAAATAAATACTAATGTATGACCATTTTTTACTGACTATTTCAAAAGCTGGATCTTTGTGTGATTGGATTTACTGCTTTCCTATTGCAAGATCTCTTCCTCTTTCTGCTTTACTGAACAGGTCTTTTGATAAGGTCTTAGAAGGTTTTAGTGAGAATATCTCAGTGGAAGGAGATGGCAAGCCCTCAGCAGCGGCAAGCACTCTCGAAGCTACCTGCTATGGAGAGTTTTTTGCCTCCTTTCACTGTATCTCAGCTGTGTAACTGCAGAGATGTTACATACTGACTAGAAATGCTGTGCTCCCCAGAAAAGCTGGGCAAAGGCTATGTTGCAGCAAACAAAAGAGGGTCTTTGCCAGAGGATAACAAATATGCCAGGTATTCTGCATTTAGAAGAATAAAAGGATAGTTTTACTAAGAGAAGCACAATCATATTATTCAGAAAAGGTTTACAAGCTCAGGTGCACAGTATGGGAAATATCTATAACCGAGTACATTTTGGTAAGAATTACAAATTCTTTCTCTCCGTCTAGCATCTTACAAGATAACTAAAGTTTAGCAGTTACAATTCTGACTATTTTGGGTTTTTTTACAAAAAAGACAATACCACCACCAAAGCTGCCTTTCTTTTCCCAACCAGAATTCCATCTTCAAACCTCACTGTAAAGAAAATTTCTTTCAAACATTAATTTATTTCTCATACCACTCTACCACATCACAATGACTTTCAGATTAAATTTTATTGCATTATGGGATAGAAAAACCAAAACACATTTCATTTCATTTTCAACAAACAAAGTTCATTTTGGAATTTCCAATACATTGGGACATATTGTGGTCATTAATTTATTTTTAATAGAAAGATTGGAAGAGAAATCAAACTTTCCACACATTTAAAATAAAATTCCTTTTTTTGAGTTATATCTTCTCCAAACTCTCATAGCTACTAAGAAGAAAAAGAGAAGAGGAGACTGAGTTCCCTGCTGCCCCATTTTTATCTTTCCTATTTTCTGTAGCTTGAAGAACTGAAGTTCTTTGCTAATGCATATTTTAAGATACATAATTATTCAAACAATGCCATAAAGTATAAATCAATACAGGGTCATACTTAATTCAGCAGTTTTGTTAAGATCAAAGGAGTATTGCTGATATTTTATTTTTAATGTTTGTATTGAAATATATCTTTTACTTATGTTCAGCTACATAAACAGCAGGCTTAACTGAATTTTCAGGCCCTTTGGTTATGAGCCGAAATTCTGAATGCTAAATTAACCATTATTATAAGTATTGTTATAAATATGTCTATAAAAACCAAACACTGTTCTTGATTAATAGATTAAACTGAGGCTAAATTGACTTTTTTCTTAATTTGTTTTCTCCATATTAATCTTATTAAAAATACCTCTGAATTTAATTAACACTTAACAAAGAAATTGTGTTTGGTAATTGACTTAATTTTTTAACTAATTGGTTACATATTAAATACTCATTTTCCAAGAACACTGTTCATTACCAAAGCATAATAATTCTAGTGAAGAAAATATTCATCTTTTTGTTGGGGAGATTTTTCTTTATAAGTTAATTGCCAAATATTTTTGTGGAATCACCTCTAAGTTATTATGACCAATCAGTCTGGTTATCGTACTTCTTAGATGTAACTACCAGTACTTTTTACTTCATTGAAAAGCACTGGAGAAACTAATAACAAAATTCAGTTCTTAGGAAGGTAATTTGCCATCATTTAAACAATAATAATTACCAACTACAGATGCCTGTATGGTTAATAGTTTAATAACAATATTTAGTTGTACAAATTAGAACATTGCCTTTCTTCTCAAATAAGCTATGGCTTATGATCAACACCAAGTGACACTTTTTTTTTAATCATGATGCTATTTTAAGAATTATTCATAGAATTCTGATTTCATTAGGGCATCCTGTTTATGAATAAGCATCTTGTAGAACACTTACAAATATACCTGTAAATGAAAAAAGCACAATAAAAAGTGTCAGAGACACTGAAAATTGTTTGATGTATTAATGTATTATTTTTGACAACACAGGACAAAATAGAATATTTTTTCTTCTCAGCTGATGAAAGTAGAACAAATTTTCTTTCCAGGTTTAATGTCTGGAATCCCAGTCCTACAAAGTTCTTATCTCCCATACTATATATATGATAAAGATGCTGACATCTCAAATGAGTGAAAAGCATGCATACATCCATACAGATCAAAGCATGGCCTATAGTTGTACAGTTTGAACAGAAATATCAAGGCCATTTTACATGCTTTCTTTTACTTTAAGGAACACAGGGTAAATGTGCCAGAGAGATTACAGCCAATGTGTAGGAATAGAAATCATGTACCTTAAATGCCAGAGATCTATGCATGATCATTATTCTGAAAACATACAAGCTATTTCTCTACTACCTTCTCTGGCCTTCTTCCTGTTATTAGAAAAGAGATTACTGAAAGATGACAGTCTTGCATTTAGCCTCTCCTGGTTATCTATTTTTACACATCATTTTTAAGTATGATGCTCTGAACTTCTGTGCATGATCACACTCTGCCTGTCCCATGCCACCATTACCCCTCTGTTCCTGTACGCCTGCCTTATATTTGGAGTCTAGCACTGCACAAGTGATCGCTGAAGTGCATCATTCTCCTTATACTAAAATATCTCAGCATGTGCTATTAGATATGGGTGAAACTTACTGCAAGTAATTTAGTAATTTGGCTAATGTCAGAAAAAAATAATCTAGGAATGATTTTTATCCATGTGTGTAGGTAGATAAACATCAATATCTAAAAGTTACAAATAACTTATTTATTGACTTACGCAAGGTAAAATATTTTGGTGTCATTCCCCACCCCCACCCCGCCCTTTTTTTTTTAACATTAAATCCTGAAATTTTTTTTCTTCTCCTGAAAGGAATTGCATAAGCCTGACAACCAAAGGAAGACTTAGATATAAGTACCTTTCAGAAATCCTCAGCAATCACAGGTTATGCACTATATACTGCAGGCTGACTCAGACTTATGCTCCAGTATGGTCATCCTGATTCATTAGGACACTGATTCATTTGAGCAATTTTATTGACTGAGTCTAGAGTGCTGCTGCCTCTTCCTTGACACTGTCTTGAAAACCATGTTCCTGACCAAACACATTACCTTGATGTGGAGCATACTTGGAAATGTCATTTGAGAGCTACATCTGGGATGCTTTAGAAATCCTCTGCCCAGCTGACCTTCACAGATTCCAACTGTTAGAAGCATCTTGAAACCACTGAAAAAATCTTGTGGAGCAACCTGGTTTGCACCAGACCGCCCCATAGTCATTTTGCCTCACACCCCCTTTGTCTTACAGTCCCGTGTTTTATGTGTGGTTCCTCAGTGCAAAATCAGAGCCCAGGAAGCACTGTTGAGCTGCATTCATGTCCCAGCCACAAGATGTTGTTAGGTAAAAGGATGGTTCATTTCTGCCAAAAAGTCACCAGGCTCTCATCATACAAGGACATTCCATAAGCCCCATAGCCACAGCACTAAAAGGACAACTACTAGTACAAAACAGCAGAGCTATAAAATCTGCAATTCCAAACACATGTTTAGCAATGTTTTGTCCTTGAACAAACCAAGTATACTAAATCTTCTTGCCAATCAGCCACACCAAGACTTAGGAGAATATGGGGAGATGACAGTGAACCTGGACAGTCCAAGCTACACTTGTTTATGTGCCAGAAGCCAATTTTTCTCTTGGAAGCTACTACTTATAAGCACTTCTCATGTCTATTCAGTACAATGCTTTTTTTTTTTTTGCTTTCTCACTAAACACAGCTGATCCATTTTTTAAAAAACACAAACACAGACAGAAAAGCACAACAGTTGTGGATTCTTTTGCATAAGAGGTATTTTCTGTTAAGTCTGAATTTGCAGTGCATCTTGTTGGCTGAGTTGTTTTACTTGTGTCTGTACTATCCTTTTGCATCTTCAAAGACAGGGTTTTTTTACCATAAGCTTGCTTTTGCTTCAGGATGTACTTTAAAGTCTAATGCCCCTCATTGTCCCAGCTATTTGTCTTCTGTCCTCTTCTTTGGTGCTCAGCTCAAGAGCACCCCATTAATGGAAAACACTGTGTGACTCATGCAAACCTCACACACTTTCCAGAGCAGAGACCTCATCTGGCTCATCACTACCCTTCCACCTCCAGTTCATTAGGAAGATAATAGTTCTTAAATTGCACATCACTGGGTGCACACAATTTGTTCTCTCTCTTGCAGTTACTGTTTTAAGATCCATCTAAGCAGACGCAAAATTTGTCTTTGTCTCTTTTTTATTTGCCACCCCTAAAGGTAGTTTATTTGCATAAATCATCATTTCATACATATTATGATAATGTGTCATTATAAAGCATTTCATACATGATGAACTTTGAGTGTACCATATTCAAAGATTCATGAAAGTTTAGCAGGAGATGTGTCTAATGATCCCTGTATAAATGCTCCGAAAGCTCTCTCCTACGAAGGCTCAGGCAGGTATAAGAGTCATTTTTGAAACTCACCCTTCAGTCTAAGGTACTTTGGCACTGCTTGACAAATCTCATTTGCTAAATAAAATACAATTTGCCAATCTGAAATAAATGTAAATAATTACCTTTCTTCCATGCTAATTAAAGTCTGATTAATGTATTCCAGCAGTTGTTGCTGGTACAGTAGTAGAATGCCTTTTGTTATGAAAACAAAACTCATCTATAAATCATGGTTCTGCTTCATCTATTGAACTTTGAGTTAAACTGTAATGATTGCCTTGCCTGAAAATATTGTCAGCCTGGTCTCTTGAACAAAAGAAACCTGAGGAGTACAAGCTAGATTTGCAACTGTCCGCCTTATATAAATTCCGCTATTGTGAGGAAAGCAAAATTACAACATTAAGATTGATTCCAAACTTTCCTCCCCAAAGTTGCTCAAGGAAAAGTAACATTCTGTGGAGACTTTTAGGCCAGGGACCTACCTGTCACATGTGTTGATTACCATTTATAGAAAGTATTCTGAGTTTGTGCCAAAAACTAGGTGCTGAAAATTGAGACCAATGATGTAATTATGAGAGATTTTTAATGTATGATCAGGGTTAAATGTATGTTTTTAATTTGTATCTTAAATGAACATTTTCCATTATTTTTTTAATACATATTTTTGTAGGGCTCTATTTATGAAATCTTCCTGTGTAGATCAAAAAACACCAAAAGTTTGTGAGCCCTCCAGCAGAGAGATGATGCTCAGAAGTGAACATAAGTGCTATGAACAAAAAGGGCTGCCACTTGAGAAGGAAAGAGAGCTAGTAAGAAAACTAGCTTCTAATAATTCTATCCTATAAGATGACTAAACCTTGAAAGACAAATGAAAAAAAAAAAGCCAGAAAGGCAGCTTGGTTAGAAGGGAAAAATTACAGGGTGGGGGGGGAGGGGGGCAATGGTAACCAAGACTGGAAACCAGAAACAGCCTTGAAAAGTACAGTTGGCCCCTTTGATTCTTTTATTTTCAGCTTGGATACCTAGAAACTGGACATATCCTGAGATACCATTGATAAGTTTGAAAAAATCCCAAAATTGTAACAGTGACTTTTGGATGTGGAAACAGTCTGGGAAAATAAAATTTGTCTAAAAGAACAGAAAACTTACTGGCCTGACATTACCTATCGGCTCTTACTAGTGAAAACAGAAACTAATAGTGTCTGTGGACTGCACAATGTGGTGGTGTCCCTCTTATGTCTCTAGGATGTTAAAAGGACTTGATTTCTATCCTAAATAGAGCCTCTCTGTCCAAGAATGTCCATGCTGTATGTCCTTCACCTTTCCCACACAGGTTGGAACCCTTATAAGCTTCCTGCAATAGCTTGGGCTCTCTCCAGGGACACCTGCGCGGCTCCAGGCTCTGAGATGGACCAGGTTTGAAGACACTGTCTGTCATAATATGGGTCCCCCTTTGGTCCCATTGTTGGGGTTGGGTTGATTTGTCCTTTGCTCTTGTGGGCATGGTTGGATCCCCCTCTAGCATAGGTTTGTCTTCCCCTCTGGCATGTCCCCTCTGGCAACAGATTCTGAAATCTGTCTAATTTTCTTCATCCCAATATTCTATATCCATACAATTAGTTTCTCATAAGTATATCTGCTCCTATATTGTTGATAAATTTCCTTCTTTAATGATAAATTTGTGATAACCTGTAATAGTATATACCTACATGCTTGTGGCTGTTATTGGTTGTTGCTACAGTAGTGATTGCTGCCAAATGATTGCTGCTATTATTGATTATTGGCACTAATTTCTAATAACTTGATATATATGTATTTATATTCACTTTGTCAATCACAGGTATACTTGTTAGTGGTGATTCTGTGGTAGTACACTTCCTTGTAGTGATTTTTTTGGTATTTGTGGCAATCTGTAATGAAGTAGAATAATTTAGAGGATAAAAGCCACTGTGTTCTTGCATACCACAGCATTCTACAAACCCACTGTCATGATCTGTAGACACCCATGTCAGTGTAACCCTTTAGGTCATGTCAAAATGGTGGAAGAAACTCACTGCAGATGAGTGGGAGCCCCATGACCTGAGTAAGGGCTAGGTCAGATACCGTCACCTCACCTCAGCAGACTCTTGTTTCAAGCTGCTTGACCCATCACATTTAAAGAAAAGATGCATATTTGTGAAAAGAGAGCATGAATGGTATCTACTATCAGTTAAATTATAATAAATGAATTGCTGCTCTGACCCAAAATGTGATTTAGCTATCTGAAAAGGGAGAAGAAACAAATTAGTCTCATGCAGTATATACTCTTCCCAAAGTGCCATCAAAATAGATTAATATCAACAAAATATTCAGCCTACCAATATCTGAAGGGAGCCTACAGGAGAGCCAGAGAGGGACTCTTTGTCAGGAATTGTAGTGACAGGACAAGGGGTAATGGTTTTAAATTGGAAGAGGGGAGATTTAAATCAGATATTAGGAAGAAATTCTTTCCTCTGAGGGTGGTGAGAGCCTAGCCCAGGTTGCCCAGAGCAGCTGTGGGTGCCCCATCCCTGGAAGTGTTTAAGGCCAGGTTGGATGGGGCTTTGAGCAACCTGCTCTAGTGGGAGGTGTCCCTGGCCATGGCAGGGGGGTTGGAACTAGATGATCGTTAAGGTCCCTTCCAACTCTATGATTATGATTCTATGAAAAATAATATTATATTTTTTTCTGCTTGTAATTGCTGGTGGACAGGAAACTACAGAACACTGCATGGAAGCAGCTTCCTAATAACATTTTTTTTTTTTTTTAGAAGAAAAGCTTTAAATCATCTTTCATAGGTAAACTTAAACTTGGCTGTTCTTCAGCCATAGTGATATACTTGCCTGGTTTATTTGAGCCCTGTTTTTTTCCCTTGAATGCTGTCATCAGAGCATGCCCAATAGTAGAATGTGGTCCTTGGTGCATGTGTATGTTTGGACATATGGACTCAGGGTTCAAGGAAGATATTTCTCTTTTATGACTGTAAACTATGCATGGTTTCTTATCAAACCTTTTCACAATTATGTCAATTATTAAAAATAGAATCATAGACTATTCCAAGTTCGACAAACATGATTCTTGATGGTATGGAAAAATTATGTCCATGGAAGGGCGCAGAGATCAGCAATTCAAACCACACAGAAGACCTGCCTGACAACTCTCATATTTTAATCACTGCTAAATCTAACAAGATGCACATACAGGAATCAACTGAGAATCTCTGTTGCAAACCTTGCTTTAAAAGGCAGAGAATGAGTATTTAGTTTCATAACATGGTTGATCCATATGTAAGAATAGCATAAAATTTAGTTTTATTGAGCTTCAGAACTTCAAGACTGTGTTTTTAACAGGGAACTCAGGAACAATGAAGTATATCTGGTTTCTCTCTTTATGAATTAATCAAAGTTACAGGTTGTGAAAAAGGAGACCAGGAGGCCTATGTATTTATATAAATCATTGAATGCTGTAGCATTTTTTTAATTTCCTTGGGGATCATATTTCTATATAAGACTATTAATATTTGTGAAGCATTATGTTAAAAATAGTAATATCATTATAAGCTAATGCATTTATGTATTTCATGCAAGTAGCATATACACAGCTGCTTTTCAGCAAAAGGATGTGGTAACTAATAAATATATAAAAAAAGTTAAACTCAGTGGGACATTTCTCCTGTCCTCCAAAGGAAAGTTTATCTAAAGCATTGCTCTAAAAGCTTGGAAGATATTCTTCTGTGCTATCAGGGACAATATGCAACATATTTCTATTGCACTCAGCTGAGTATCTACCAAGTAAACTAATTACCTAGATCAGCTCTTAAACCATTTTCAAAGCTCTGATATATAGTCATCTTGCTAATAGAATAAATGTTTTTGCTAATAGAGGTTTCTAAGCATGAGTTTTTCCAGCCACTGTGGTTCAGAATTTGCTTCCCAAACACAAGGCTGGCAATTTAAGCTGTAACTTAACTCTTTTTTCACTTTCCTAGGAATATGATAACACTCTTTTAATATGAATGAGATTCAGAGTCAGAACTAAGGTTTTATTTATCCCCAAATACTAATTCTGTCAGGTTTTGTTTGCTTGTTTTAGAATAATGTGTCTAAATACTATGTTTACACCAAGATAAATTTATGATTGGTCTGGGTTTATTTTGTTTATTATTCATCTATCTTTTCTCTTTCAGTGATACAGAATATTTATAGAAGTTATTTACAGCGCATGTTATTTCTGGTCTGCTTTGAACATGATGCAACAAAAGTAAAAAAAAATAGACAAATTGCTTGGGTCGGTGAGAATTATATTAATCATCTACTGCTGTGAGAATTTTCCCAAAAAACAAACACAGAAACAATGCATTTGTTTAGGGAGAATTTTCTCATTTGATCTCAGCCAAAAATAGACAAAGAGACTACCTAACACAAAACACTACAGCATAATTGGAAAATGCCATTATTGAGATTTTAATTCCCTCTTCTGGACCTTGGCAAAGACATTAGTTAATAAAACTTTAAATAAGTACTTACCTTATACTCCACTGACCCTTGATTTGGCACATTCCTATAATTCTTTCTCCTTTTTTTAAAAATTTTTGTTACTAATTTTTACCTCAATGTAAACAAACTTGTATTAATATTTTGAAACAGAATTTAATGTGTTACAATATCAAATAACTTACTGAAAAATGAAAGTATATAACTACCCCTTTCCTTCTACCTTTAAGTTAAGAATAAACCCAAAAAGCAACCATGTTTACCTTGCAATAGTTCTGTTTTGCAAGAAGTAATGTCCGTACATACAAGAGTGCTGCTCTGAATGTATCCACAGCAACAAGCTAAAAAACATGCTAGCTTTTTGTGAAATTGGATACACAAAAGAAATTGAAAATTTGAAAAAGCTGTGTGGTACAGATATCAAATTTTGATATAGCACATTCCACCACTACATGCCAAAGTATTTCATAGAAGGACATGTATTATTAATGCAAATTATTTCCTCAAGATAATATATTGCACTAGAAACCAAGCCAGAAGCAGAATCAAGGTTACTACCACATAACCAACACACCCCACATTATTCCAGATTCTCAGAAATAAATTTAGGAAACTCCATCCATTTTGTGAACTCCTGAAAATTTCTCAGCAATAACCTACTCCTTAAAAAATTTAAAAAAAAAAAAAAAAAAAAAAGAAGAAACTTTAAAACTTAGATTTACTGTAACTAGCTAGCAGCAAGTGCCACTGATTTTATGTAAACACAGAGAAAAAAATAATATATATGAAACATACATAAAACGCATAAAAGAACTTCATTGAGCAATCCCTGACAACATTTAAGTATCAGTGCAGTTTTAAAGTTAAAAATCCTTTCATGTTTAATGGTTATTTAACAGCACACACTTAGAAGAGATTTTTTTTTTATGTTTTGCTTTTTGTTTTGTTTCTTTTTTCTGAATATGAAACAAGATATGTAATAATTGCCCTGTGATTCACTGAGCCTTGAATTAGCAGTGGCATTAAAAGACCTAAGGAGACAAATGTGCTTGCTTCAAATCAGCTCAACAATGATGATTACAACAAAACTTTGAGTACTGTACTTCTGACCTCTTATCAACAATTAAGCCCTGCTATGAAAAATCTGTATTTCCTCAAGCTTCAAGCCAGACCCTTAACAGTAGTTCAGCTGAAAGTTTTCCTAGTTACAGAAAGAAATATGAAAAGGAGTGAAATGGAAGTAAGAATTTGCTGTTGATTCACCTTAGCCATGGAAAGCTTTGAATCACAGAAAAACACTCCTTAGCCTTTCATAACCCCCCAAAATCTATCTTCTACTGAAACATTTCCTTTAAAAAAAAAGTGGATTAAATTTATTGATCTGTGAGTTGACTTTCCACCATGAATTAAGGCACTGATGGTTCCTTTCTAACTAAAAAAGTGCATTAACAGACTACTTGGAGAAAAAAAATAAAAATAAAAATAATAAAGTATTTCCGTAAGAGAATCTGATTATTTTTGTGCATTAACAAGCTTCACATAAAAAAAACCCTAAAATCTGCTAAATGGATGTATTTTTCTCCCTGTAGAAAAAAATAATTCTTCTATCAGAAAAAATAGTTACAATAATGTCACCAGCTTTTTGGATTTATAAGAGCTATTTCAGCTCAGAGAATCCCCGAGAATTACAAATTAAAATGAACTGCACCTATGCCATCTTCCTGTTATTCTCTTGAGAACTGATCAACATCCTTCATTCTGGTGGTGGAGGTCACCTACTCTGGGCAGAAACACCTATGAAAGCAAGAAGGAAACAATTCTTCCTCTTACATCATGACTCCATGTCTTCTTCCTTTCTTGAAGAGGATCTTTGAATTTTTCTTTTTCTTTTTTTTTTTTCCACAAAAATGCAAAATGTTTTCTTCTTTCTAATTTTTATTATATTTATATAGTTGAAATAAAGTTGAATAGAACTCACTGTAGAGGATACATTAATCAAGGCAACAGTCCCTCTGACCCCCCTTAATGGAATATATACTTTATTTTCCCATCCATTTACCAGTATTTTTTATAACATAAATTCACTGAAATAATTCAGGTAGTCTTGTTTTGTCAGCTTTATCAAATAAGCATTCCAATCAATTAAGACTTTGGAGACTGCTGATTAACGCATACTTCCACAACATTAACATGAAGTCATTGACTCTCTGGTTCCCTTTGTTGCACTCTTTAAATTTTGCTCTCAGAGCTCCTTTTTAATATACATCCTTCTTTGAGAAAGTACCCAGTACCCTGTGCGAAAAAAGAAACAAAGTACAATGTACTGAATAGACACACATACTGTTTATGGCTTTTGTAAGAATATTACTCAAGGAAAATCAGACATAAAATCTTCATAGCTGACCTGAAGTTGACAATATATTTTATTTGTAATTTTTTTTTATGTTAATATATAAACAGTGCAAGTAGTTTTTTAAAGCATTTTAATGTTGATTTTTTAATTCATTTTAAATCTCTCAGATAAATTATCTAAGATACGTCTGAGCTATACACAGCTGTAAAAACTAAGTTGATTCAGTAAAAATTAAAAAATATAATACTTTATATTTTATATTTGGTTTTCAGAAACAGAAAACCAACAAACTTTTGGTGAACTGCTTACAACTACATATAGTAGATGACATATGGAATTTATTAATAGAGATATCTGTGACAGAAATTTGATTGAATGAGCTCCAATTGCTCTATCAGAGAATATAATGAAAATGCAACCAAAACTGTCTAGCACAAATCCAAATGTAAGCACTGACTGTCACATTGAAACTCACCAGATCTTTCAAGAAAATACAGATTTATACCACCACAACTATTTAATACTTGTTTGAAGTAACACGCTTCTGGAAACAAAAGCACTGACAGTTCATATCTAGAGCTAATAGCTTTAAACAAATTATATTCACACTAACACCATCCTAAAATCTCAGGAATCTCAGGGGCAGAAAAGTCCTTGAGTGCTTAGTGACAACCAATAACATCAGCGCACCATCAGCACCACTCTCATCCCACACCTGTTGCTAGTAAGAAATTTAACTCCATCCCAACTGAAACCACCACAAATTCTTGTCAGCTTCCGTGATGGATTGTCTAAAAGGACTTTACAAAAAGTTTAACATTACCAGAGGTGACATTTACACACATCTGTATACATTTTCTGACCATTTTCCAAGCTAAACTTTGGTTTGGTAAATTATATGATAATTTAAACTTAACCTTTAAAGTCACAGAGGTTGTATTGAACTTCTTAACATTTAGCTAAAAGTTTAACAGCTGGATGCTTTTAAAAAATTCAATTTTTCTGTAAATCTGGTCACTAAAATAGAGGAACTATTCGTCTTCAAACAAAGCAATGGATGTAGTGAATAGATTGAATTACTACTTTCAAATGAAAAATTACTTTAGCCAAAAAAAATATTACTAGTTGTTGTGACAGTGGGATATTCATCACCAAGAATTTCTTTAGGTTATTTCCCCTTTTCTGACACATACATTTAAGGGAAAATGATGTACCTCTAGATTCTATTCCAAACTTACTGTTATAAATTCTGATGCTATTTACTTGTGATATTAATCTGCTTTATTCATTATAATATTGATTTCAGCAACAATTATGCACTCAGAAAGCTATTTCCTGTAATCACAACTCAGCCCAAACTTCCACTGACCTCCGTGCAAGTTTTCCATGTCTGCAAGACAGCATATGAGTGAACAAAATCTACTTGCCAGTATGCTAGTATGATCCACCCATTGAAATATTCACCCATTGATTTTAGAATTATTTTCTGTTACATTTTTGTCAGTTACAGTGCGGAACAAGGCATCATAGAACAGCTTGTTCAAATCTCACATAATTTCCAATGGGAAGACAAAGGTCACATTTGTCTTCTTGTTATGGATAATACACTATATATTAAAAATACCCAGTTATCTGTCAGAACTGTGGTGACCTATGTCTTTACAGAATATGCTGAGATAATAACACATTGCAATAACGTGTCTTCCTCTATGGAAAAACTATGCTGCTGTTCCTGGTAGGAAATAATTGGTACATAGCATATAAAGTCAACGTCTGAACTTAATGGAGTGAAATAAGATGGTATTTCTCATAAAGGAAGTATATTATCCATTTAAACACCTTTCAGTCTTCCACATAAACTAGGACTTAGACAAACCTTAAAAAAGGGACACCAGATGGCAATGGATTAACTTGCCTGCATAATTGTAATAACAGAATGCATGAAGTTTTTAAATGAGAGTGGAAGGAAGAATAATGCCCTCTAAGCCCCTCTTTAAAAACTACAAAGCAAGTAGCAAGTAACTATTTTTGTTATTGCTGTGTCCTATCTGTAGATATTCACTGTGTTTATTTACTACATGGTTTATATAGTGTAATTGTTTTAGACTAACTAGCACTAAATAATGAACTTCCAATCTTAAAAATAAGGTTGGGTGAATCCCATTTATTGCATTAATTTATCGACCTTCCAGTTTTGTTTTGGATTAGCATATGTATAACAACATGCACATGGTAAATAATGGGGCTTTTTGTGCATAAAGTGACTTTTAAGAGAATTCCAGAATCTTAGTAAGTGCATGAAGTGGAATTCCAATGATAAAGGCAAATAAGACTCAAAATTTACTAGACAAACTTTGACTATTTCCACCTTTGTTAATATTTAATTCCTCTCCTTTTACTTTGATGAAGCAGTGCTGGAAAAAAAACAATAATAAAAATTCCTATATCAGCCTGTCTTGAGAGGGTAGGAAAACGGAAAGTTTGATGATAACATCATTTGTATTGCTTCATGCTGCTAGGCCAAGATGGGGCATGAGTGTTTCTGGCCCAGATCTATTAGCCAAACTAAGTGCTAAGATCCATACGGACTAAGTATTAAGACTAAGCTCTTGGCACTTTCTTTACAACACACACAGATGTAGCTGTGGAAAGCACACTTGGGGAGAGTAAACCTTCTCCAGGAGGTATTTACTTTGAGAATAGTTAAAGAGAAAATAATGGTCACTAAGGTTTTAATCAATTATAGCAATATACTTGGGATGCCCATTTAAAGTTCAGTATTTTCAACAGGCCTGAGCGAAATACCCAGAGTTGTACACTATGTATAATTTTAAGGTTTAGTTCAACTTCTTCCTATTGTTCTAATTCAACCTTTTATAAAATAACAATAACTAAATATTAACACAGTTCTTTTCAGCGTGGTTTCACATTATTCTCTGTTATGAATTGTGTCATTGTGTCTCAGGGAATGTGGTGAGGTAACTTATGCCTTGTACTGTTTTCCACAAGTCCTCCTCCCTGTATGGGCTGTTTCTCTCCTGGGAAAATTCTGACATAAGAGAAGCCAGTGATGGAGATTCTTGGAATAAATTGGAAGTTCTAGGCTTATTTATAACATGTTTTGCAGGAAAAATTACTTTAATCAAGTGCACATATTGTGTGTTAATATTTGCTAATTTTGCTACTTTGTATAAATGTAGCAATTCTGCTAAGGTTACCAACCAGTTTAACTGAAATTCTATGTGGAGAAACTAGTCAAATGCTTTTTAAATGAGCATGCTTATCATAGAACTCATTAAATTATTGGACTATATATCACTATTTTTTTTAAATCAGTAAGCTAGAAAGGAACATACAGGAACAGAATTAAGAATTAAATAGCAAGAACAGCCCCCTTTGAAAACTTACTTCTCTGAGAATGTATTTTAAGGAGAGCATATGTTCTGTAAGATAGCAGTATTTCAACACATAAAACTTACTACAAACAAAGAAATTGTTACCTCAATTTGAATAATAGTATTCAGATTAAAATGTGAATATGTGTTCTTAGCATCAATGATTTTCTGACTGATTTAGTTGTTTACATTCAGGTTTGCCTTTGTTGCAGGTGCTTATTAGTCTTTATTACCCAGGCTAGGAAGCTCTTTTTTTAAAAAGAAGCCTTGCTTAACACTCTTTCTAAAGGAATTTCCGTTTCAGTTTCAGATGCGCAGTCCTTCTGACCTCAACATAGGTTCAAAGGTGTAAGAAAAACAATAAAGATGTTCCATGGTGGAAAGGGGTGACTCCAGGATGACTCCTGGAGTGACTCCTAATTTGTTATATGGGAAGTCTGAAGAAGACCAGAAGTCAATCAATTTCATGCAGCTGTGCCTCAGATAGTGAGAATGCAGGTTAGAAATGTCCAGGATATCTGCTGAAATGATCAGCAAGAAGAACCTGCTGGGGACCCAGAGAAAGAGAACTAACAAAAACTGCATACTTTTTTTTTAGCTACAGGACTGCAGCTGGGCAATTTTCTTCTCTGTATATTAAAAAGAGAGAGGATTTCTGGTCAGACCACTGCACACCAGAACACTTCTTGCACCTAAAGATTAGCCATAAGGCTCACAGCAAGATAACTAAACATAGCAGATAAAAATAGGCACTAATATCAACACAACAGCTTTTAAAAATTGAGAATTTACCTTCGTAGAACTTGAAAAAAAAAGAGGTGCTCAGTGCTTGAATTACCTTTAAAGAAAATGACTATTTTTAATACAATAATTTCAGTTATTCCATTATCAAATAAAATCTGAATGTTTTTATTAAATGTCAGTCTGTTGAAACTGATGCTTGCTACCTCATTTTAACAACCTTTTAAAGTGGTTCTAAGGTTCAAAATTATTACATTTTCCCAATTTGACCTGGGTATATAAAATTAATTTCTATTTAAAAATATATATTTGAAATTTACATTGAAAAAAAAAAAAAAGAACACCAAAGTGAACAATTCTGATCCAACATGTGAAATTTTCACTTGTCTTAACTGCATAAAGCTTCCCTACCATTTAAATTTTCCTTTTATTTTAGGACAGGGTTTTCTCACATTTTTCTATTTAAAAGTCTCATTGGGCAGAAGAGTCATCTCCCTTCTGTACATTTGTTTGTATAGCAATGATTCAATAAGGAAATACCATTAGTCAATGTCAACTCATTATCCTGGTAAATGGGCAAAAACATTCTTATTTTCGCATTCTGGCTGAGATGAAACCTGAGTTTGTAGTACTAAGAGGGGCTCAAAAGATCTATTCAAACTGTTAGGAATAAATTATTGAAATTCTAAGTAAATGAAAATAAAAAGCTGACAAGATTTTTGAGGAAACCATTGTAATTTTCTTTTTCATTTTTGTTACTTGGATTGCATTTCAGTTATTTCATAATATACTGTCATTTTACAGATTCACGGATTTGACAGAGTTGGAAGGGACCTCTAGAGATCATCTAGTTCAACTCCCCTGCTAAACTGGATTGCCTAGAGCACATCACTCAGGACTGCATCCAGGTGGGTCTTGAAAATCTCCAGAGAAGGGGACTGCACAAGCTCTCTCGGCAGCCTGTTCCAGGGCTCTGTCATCTTCACCGTAAAGAAGTTTTTCCTCATATTTGAGTGGAACTTCCAGTGTTCCAGCTTATGCCCATTGCTCCTCGTCCTATCGCTGGAAACCACTGAAAAGAGTCCGGCTCCATCCTCCTTCAACCCACCCTTTAGGAACTTGTCAACATAGATGAGGTCTCCCCTCAGTCTTCCCTTCTCCAGGCTAAAGAGCCCCAGCTCTTTGAGCCTTTCCTTGAAAGAGAGGTTCTCTAATCCCTTAATCATCTTGGTTGCCGTACGTTGGACTCTCTCCAGTAGTTCCCTGTCTCTCTTGAACTGGGGAGCCCAGAACT
>JAHREE010000152.1:6955960-7066582 GCA_033628505.1 Tringa tobata | reverse complement strand
TGTCAATTAGAAGCCCCAGGTCCCTTTCTTCCAGGCAGCTTTCCAGCCACAGCATTATATGACTGTGTTTTGGTTTCCCCAAAATACTTACATTAATTTGACCTAAAATATTTTAAGCTGTAATTACCTAATTATAAACAGTTTAAGAAATAGTATTTATTATTTGTCAGCAGAGAGGGAAGAGAAAGGATACTAGAAGGGGAAAAATTCACCAACAGGGTAATTTTAATGTGACCATAATAAGCCTTTCTAGTCTGCAGTTAAGATGGAGATCAGACTACTGGCATTCAGAAGTTTGAAATATCAGATACTAACCTATGTAAGCACCCAGTTTTCAGCTTTAGCAAATAAACCCAGCTATGGTTAGGACTTAGACAGATAAGAAGAGAAAGAAGACTCCAATTAGATATTTCCATGAAATAGTAATGATCAGGGACATATGAAATATTTCCAATATGAAGAAAATAACTATAATAAGTATAATTAAAAATAATTCGTGTGCTAAAATTACATGGAAACATTGTGAAAAAATATCAAAGCAAACAGATGAATACATATTAATTGTCCGTACAGGTTATGTTTGAAAATCGCATGATATGGATCCATGTACTTTCTTTCAGGGTTGTGGACAGCACTTTCCAGCAATTAATAGTAACAAACAAGGTCATGCTGTTCAAAAAGACAGACATGGATCTCTTCTGAAACTTCCCTTACTTTGTTTATCAGTATGATGTCAAATTTTTGCTTGTCTTTTAAGACCCTAATTTGGAAAAGAGAGCAGTTATTCAAGGGGCACAAAAAAGGGTGGTGAATTTTATGTTGTTTACAGGGTACTGGAGAGCATATACTACTTTCCATATATGGTGTGTTAAAAAGTAGTTAGAGGAACATGGCTCTTTTATTCTTCTCCACAATACCCATTGCACAATGAGTTTTATGTGCGCACGTGTGTGTGTGTATGTGGAAGCAGGTGTGTTTGTGTGTGCTGTACCCACCAGCTTCCATTTTAGCATTTCAAAACATTTGATAATGTCACAATTAACTTCACAATGACAGAAAAATAATTGTTTTCCCCTGTACTTATGGGATGTTACACTTACTCTTAACCCTCTCTCTTGATTATTCACAGACAAACTGAAGAACAAGGTTATGAATTTTGACGAGTCGTTTGCACACAGAGTAAGACATTTCTGGCCAAGTTCACAAGAAAGCAAATTTAGAGGAAACACAAGTCACAATCAGTTGTCTTCTTCCAGAGGGGAAGAAAATTCTTTTCCATGAAATAGTCCAAAATGTTGCTTATTTAATTTTATTATAACTCAGGCTGAAAAGTAAAAATCATTACTTCGGTTGTCTTTTAATGTGTCCTAAGCTTAAGCAATTGCAAGAAATTTGCTCTCATGGCAAAGTATAAAGAAAGTAATCCAAAAGATTAACTAATATAAGAGTGCATAGATGTGCACTGAAGTCTTACTTGAATTCATGCCTGCTCTACTTTATGAACACAGCCATAAAAGATCTCTTTTGTCTTTGTTTAATTTGTTTACATTAGAATAGTGATAGGGAATTCCTGCTGTTGATAGGGACAATCCAGTTTAGAGATCCTGAGTATTTTACTGATCCATGGTATTGTACTGAGTGCAAATAGGTTTAAAAGATTCTGACCAGAAGCCTCTAACGAACCACATTTATTCAGTAGAAATGAGTGCAGTCATCAGCTCATCTAAAGCAAAGAATAATCTATATGTACTTGGCTGCCGTAAAATTGATGGGGCGATGCTGATTGTGCAAAGCAAAAAATTCTGCATATGTGAGAAAGGTTTTGTTCAATGAGATTACAGATGAAACAGCCTACATATTGTAGTGAACTTGTACTACTATTGTAGTTGCTCTTGTACAACAAAATAAAAACCTGTATGTCCAAGCTAGCTTAAACTAGTCAACTTTCATGGATAAAAGTGAACGAGGTTTGCCATCATCTGAGAGAGGACCTGTCCTGCTCATTGGATTTACCAGAAAGATTTTTATTATGCCTGCAGAGTCAGTGCCCTGCCTTACTTTTACAATCAAGCTATTACAAAGACAATAATTGCAAATATGCAATGGGAATGGTGTATCTTTTGAAAGATTGCTGTTCCAGTGCACCACAACTGACTTAGTGCTACACATAATGCAAATGTCACTAATGCAGTTCTGAAAAACAAAAGAATATTTTAACTCTCCCTAGATCAAACTCTAATATAAACATCTCTTAGACTGAGCTGTATTTTCTTAGACTATATATCCAGAGTTACTGCAGTAGGTTGCATGTTAATATTTCTAACTAAACTCTTGTAATCCAATTGAGACAATTACCCAAGCACTTTGCATTGACTGTTTTGCAAAATTGTGAGTTAAGACATAAAGTACTAAATGACAAGGATTGACCTGAGATGTTTATTTTTGTCTTGACTCTATTGGTTTCTGTGCTTGAAGTAGCTAACAGCATCACTCTTCTTCCCTGCACTTTTGTTTTGTATAAGTTACAACTTAATTAATTCGTTGAGGAAAAAATGCACGCTTTTCAAACCAGAAAACAAATATATGATTTCTACTCTCAAAACTGCATCACAAGTTTTGGCTTAAGTATTTCAAATCTTCCAAAAAAACCCAAAAAACCAGCATATTGACTTGAGTATAGAAAATCTAACGTTTTTATATTGCCTGTTTTTGTCGATAATATTCATGACATAGCACTATATGAACTCCACTGATTCCTTCAGACGAAAGAAATTAAAGTAAGAATTGTTGTTTTGTCTTATAGCTTTTGCAGTATCATCTTTCTTTGTGCCTGTATGAGCGATTATGCCCTTTCATGATCTTTCTTGTTTCTTTTATATATTTTGCAGCCCACATGCAAAATATCTTATAAAAGGAAAAAAAAATGAAAAAAAAAAAAAATGAAGACAACAAAAGGAAGCTCTTATTATTATTGTAAATGTAGCTATGTTGCTTTAATACCCCTAAGTCAAACTTTCATTTAGTTTTTTCTGTGCACCTTTCATCCTAATTTACTCTTTCTCACAAATAGGATATGCTCTATAAAACACCACATTTGTTTTCATCAGTTCCAATCTATTTCGTCTGGTGAAATATATAAATACATAAATAAATACATACTTGCAGACTCATACAAAGTGCTTTTTACAAATTTTGAATAAAGTTAGAGGGGTTAAAATATTGCAAAAGAAATACTAAGAGTTACATTTCTCATGTAGATTACTGTAATGCAAGCATATTATTGCATCTCTTCTAACTGCAGATGGACCAACTCAAAAATAGTCAGGCCAATCCATTCAAATGGTATATATATCAGATATCATCAGTTTGATTTCTTTAGATATTTTAATTTGCACTGTCAGCAAACTAGCAAGAGCAGACACAGTAGCTCTATGCCAGCACCTGAATATCACTGATCACATTCTAACCTGGTCCTTGAAATAATATAGCTTTCATATAATTAACTGTAAGTGAAAGATAGCATTGATTGGTCTTTTTTTAAGTATTTTTTTTATCTTGCATCTTCCAAACTACCTTTTAAAATTGAATTAAATATTGCTGTGACATCATTTTAAAGAGGAAAATGTTAATTTCTGTATAATACTCTGTTTTATTTAAATGTAAGTAAGTTCTTCTTCCCACATCCTTTTCCTGTTCTTTTTGAGGGAGAAAAGGGCATTGAAAAGAAGTCTCAGGCTTTAATTTCAATGATTAAAGGAAGATGTTTATCTCACAACCCACTCCAGCGAGACACTGAACATGGTGCACAGTTGTTTAAAAAGTGGTTTTATCTGGAAGCTGTTATGATGCCATGCATAGGTGTACTTCTTTGTTTATACAGTACTTTACTGTGTACTCAGTGGAGCAATATTTCAAGCTAACGACCATGATTTATTATTTAATGGACTGTGTGATTAATGGAATGTAACATATTTTAATAATCTTTAAATTTTTCCTCTTCTGTCATGCTGAGAGGTATTAATCGTATTTGCTCTGAATATTTTCATAGCTCTCAATAACTTTTTTTCTGTTAAACAGGTTCAGTGCTAAAAATTTTAAATCTTTACCTATATATGTTTATATATAAGTAAAGCATACTCAAAAATACAGAGCCTATACCAGTAGTCTATGACAAATGCTAGATGCAGAATTTTGTCCAACAAGATACCCACTTTTACTAATACTGAATATATTTAATAATCTCTAAGATTTTTGTTAGCTGGTATGGTTTCCAATTTCAAATCCCAATTCATTCCATAATTTTTCACATATTGATTGTTTATTATGTAGCTAAAGATTTGGCATCTCTCAAGCATTTTAGCTTGCTTTAATGTATAGAGTCCTCACACGATAGAGCTGAATCACATTACAAAAAATGCAATGTTGACATTCATAGTGTCAACACAGCCAAATGAGGAATCTAGCTCTATCTTATGTGCTTTCCAACAGATTGTATTTCTACTTTGTTTCACTATTCCACGTGTTTTGGATAACTTGTGCTTTTTGTGTGGAAATAGCATACAAACAAAAACAGACCAGACAAACCTAGTGATTTCAATAAGACCTGATTAAGATTTTATTCACAACTAAGGCAAAGTATGAAAAGAAATTTCTGAGATAGTGCAAATTCAAAGAAAGCAAACAGGTAAGCAATGTTCTGAAATCTACAGGACTGCAGAGAGACCCAATGAATATTTATTTGGTCATTAACAGGAAAACCCATCTGACTCCAATGACATTAAAGTTTCACACTGATCTCTTTTTATATCTGTGTATAAACCAGCATCTTTCACACTTCCTCATGTTTTCTAGTCAAGTTAAATGGGTTTTGCATTGAGATGTTTAAGTACAAAATACTACTTTACCAAAACCTATCTTCTTGCCATTCCTGGGTTTGGGGTTCATTTGTTTTCAGTTATTTTTAAACAGGATTCATTATGAAAGCCTTTTTCTACAATTTGCCCATAAAAATATTTTTATACTTCAGATATGACAGAATACTAATTATTAAGTATCTTTTACTGAAAAAATTCAGATATTTTATAAGTAAAATAAATTCAGCTCTATATAGACTAGAAACACTGTATCTACTAGTGCTGTAGTATATAGCACTAATGATCTTCTCAAGACTGCTCCATGGTGTTACTGCAGCAGTTTTGTTTATCTGAAGCTGTATATTAGTCTATGCTCATTGGAGTCAGTGTAGTCATGAGAATTTAGCAGGATCATCATGCATCAGTCTCATCCAACTCTGTATCAATAATGCCTGCATTGTCAGAACATAGTACACAGTTCGGTGTCTTTGGAAGCTTTGCAATTACCATGCCACAGGAAAAAAAAAAAAAAAAAAAAAGAACTTTTAGAGGTCCATTTAAGACCCATGTATATGCAGAATGGCCTCACAAGTCTGGTTAAGAGGCTGTTCAACACCACATTTCTGTGTTTAATTTATTGAGAGGTTTCAAGCTTAAGACCCTCCCAACACATAATGGGCAAGTGACAGTGACTGCAAAAGCATTTCCAGTTAAGCATATGAAGGTTTGTTCACCAAAGTTTGGATCTCTGTTAAGCAATTCAGCCCTTACAAAGCAAAATATTCATGCCTGTATCATAATCCATAGACAATTATTATCATAATCATAGTGATTCATATTTCTGACTACACAGATTTAGTTTGCAACTATTAACAATTAATTCAGGAAAGAAAAAGTAATTGTACTTCCTAAGTTTTGGAACATTCCTGGTACCAAAAATGGCTTCCAATTGGCTGGAGGCCATGGGCCAAGCCTTTGAATTAATACCAAGAGCACATCCCCATTTCTTATTTAATGTAAATGGTCCTGGTTTGATTTCATTTCTAAGGTTTCTGTGAGATCTAATTGCTTCCTGCACTTCCAAGATTTCTCTTTTCCTTTTTTTCTTCTCTTGTTTAATCCCTACTATCAATTTCCTGTGACCATCTTAATGTTTTTTTCCTACTTGTTCAGTCATTATCAGACATTTCTAAAAGTTTCCTTCACTTTGAATTCTCTGGGTATTGCAGTATTGCTTTCCTATAGCTCCTCATTGTGGGATCCTCAATTTGAAGTCTGCCAGAAGTCTGCTAGAATGAAAACATACTCTGTCTCTCTGTCTGTCTCTCTCTCTCTCTCCTATTAGATGGTATTGTATGTGCTAATATGCCTAAGATAAGATGGTATTATGACAGAATATGAAACAGAAAAGCCAAATTTCAAGTTAATGATATCTTTGGTGTAGATAAATGTGAGTAAAACAGAAATAGAGAAGTGGGAAAACAATTTGAATTCAGAGGTATTGAGCAGTTCAAATAGCTAATAAAGGAATTGGGAAGAAATACAATTTGCAGCAATTTTGAAGAAGAAGGAAAAAAAAACCATTACAAATAGTTCTGAGTTTATGTCTAGCCAAGCAAGTAGGAAGGCAGAGGCAGATAATAATGTGATTACTTTGGTAATGATATGCATTAGATACATTATGGGAAACAATAATACTCCCTACTGAATGCAGTCAATCCAGTTATTGATTTTTCTTAATGGTAAAAGCACTGCTCCAAAACCAAAAAGAGATATCCTCTATTTATTCTCCCTCCCTCATGAGCCCCATCTCCAGAGTCCTCTTAATGCAGAGTAGTAGACAGAGATAATGGAGTAATGTATATCTAATCTGACACCTACTAGGCAGGCTAATATTTCAGATAAAAGTTGCCTGAATCACTGCTGCTATTGAAAATAAAATGTATGAAAAACAAAAATAAAAAAAAAAAATCAAACTTCATTTTTGCTTGAAACATTGGTTAATTTTATTTTGTTTCATTTATCTCCTCTCACACCAATTTTTAAGGTTTTTAAGCAGTTGCTTCTTGCAATAAATTCATCTGACTGCAAAGCTAGCTAAACCTCTGGGATGGGCTGCTCTAAAGTCCTTGCACGCCTTATTTGCACTACTTCAACTTATATATAATATGGTTAGATTTTTTAACAAGCTTGCAAAATACAGATTCACCAAACCTTCATCTTTTATGTTGCCATAACCTATTTTCAGCAACGACATCTGACACACAATCTCTATAGCTACCTGAAGTTTTGGTCTTCACTCTTTTTCACCTATGACAAGAATAAAGTGCCTGAATAGGTAAAGAAAAAGAAAAGAATTGAGTCAAAAAGTCACTTGTATGATTGCTTTGATACATCAGTAAAATCTAAGTATTTGTACCAACCATTTTATTATGACTGATTTTCATTCCTACTCACTTCAAGTTTCATTTTTTGAGTGCAAAGAGAACAAAAGAGCTCTATATCATGCTGTTAATCCTTGAGCAGATTAATTTAAGCCTTTCACAGACATCTGGATATGTCCAAGATGACAAAGCTCTGATCAACTAGAATAGGCTAGCCATTTAATATCCTCCACTCTGCCAGTATGGATACCTTTATGACAGGTGCGTAAGTAATGTATTTTTTCTTCAAGCAATATAACAGGACACAAGACATAAATAAAAATTAAACTTGACAAGTCTTAGTGTAATGTCACTAATTAATGAATGGCCCAACACACTTTTGATACAAATATGTAGCTTGGTATTCAAAATCATGGATTTGGGACAAAAAGAATCATTATTTCTGGATGTAAAATTATAATTATATTCAGCATAATCTGCTTAAAATCTCGTGTTTTGATACTAGACTCTCAGGAACTGAGAACAAATAACTAAACAAAGAAATCAGCTCAGAATCAATACATATATATATACAGAGGATATGATTCATGGTTCCAATTTTATTATGTAAATGTAGGCATCTACATCCATATTTAGAAATGCAATTCTCACAAATACTGGGTCTTCACAGTTTCTGTTGACTTGTGTTGAAAATTTTCCACTGAAAGCAATTCTTTTTTTAAAAATTAAAAATTCAGTAATATGGACTGCAGTTAAAAGTAGGTGTAGTTTTGTGTAGAAAAAAACCCGCCAGTAGAAAGGCAGGGAAGGTGGTAATTAAAAATTATACTTTACCTATTTTCCCTTAGGACTGTAGCTCATAACCTCATTTTTAAAAATATTATACTTATGAGCCTGCAGCTGAAATAGACTTTATATTCAGAAATTATGCTGCTTCTATCACCAGGCAAAAATGCGGCACTGTGGGGATGTGACAATCTCTCCTTTCAGTAAATTTTAACTCCTAGAATTTTTAGGCCGATTTAGGGAAATAGATTATTTTAAAAGGGTAATTTATGCCTCTTCCAATGCTTACTTAGATTGGAATTATGCAACAAAAAACAAAACCAAAAGAAAATCCCACCACCAAATAACAGCAACAAGTACTTGTCTTGATCTCAGGTTTGTAATCCAGTCAGTTTCTCAGCTTTAGCTTTTGAAAAAGTCATAAAGTAAGGAAAACATTATTTCACTAAGCCAATAAGATGACTTGTTTCTGCTATCTCCATCCTGAAATCAATGGAAAGACTGGTATAGATTTCAAACCTTTTCAGGTACGCTCATCATTCCCTAACACATTGACTTCGACCACTAAGTTTGGCATTTAACACCTCTGCAAATCAGCTCCAGTGTATGGGTGTAAACCTTAAGACTTAAATGTTTTAGACTTGAAAATATTTAAGGTGGGGGTTGAGTCTTCTGTTTTCCTGATCACTAGTTCTGATCAAATTTCTTTGATCCTATGTCAGTAACAGAAATCGTGAGCTAAATACTGACAGTTATACCCCTCAGCTGAATAGTAATTCATTCCCTGCTTACTGCCACTATGTAACACAGACACATTAAGAGGAATAATATTTTTTACAAACCAGTCTATTCCTACCAAAACCAATTTAGGTAACTTTGCAGATACACACAGATTCTAAAATAAACCTAATTTTGTGTATTCTTGTACAATTGTTGTAAAGAGAAAACTGGAAATTTTTTCATATCACAGGCTGTAGTTTCAGCACCGTGGTTTGAACGATTGTTTTATGTGTTCCTGCAGTATGACTCACACTTTTCCCCTGAATGATTAATGATTGAGAATATATTATTGAACACATATGAAAATCTTTCTCTTCCTTATAATCTAATGCATTTTCACTGCTATTAAAAGGAAAAAGATAGGGCATCTCCATTCTCAATGTGATAATTTTGCTGGGAAACAGCAGGAAAATATTACAGGAAAAAAAAAAAGAAAAACATTTAATTTTTTTTTTACTATCCATCTACAAATGTAAACATTTCTGAGAGGTTAAGCTAATAAAGCAAGGAAACATAAAGGAAGAAATAAAGTCTTAACTTTTAAGTGTTAGGTTGGGAAAGTGATAAGGAGACCTACAATTAAATGATGATTTAAGAATTTAAAGTCTTTCTTTAGTATTAAAAGGAGTTACCATTATTAAAAGGTACCATATTAGGTTCTCTTTATCATTCAACTTTATTTAAAACCTTCTTTGCTTTAAAATGTACCAAGTTGGTTCTCCAATTTAGACAGAGATCATTCTTCAAAGATAAAATGCTGTGTTTAACTAGTGGTTGCACTTCCTATATCCCCAGCCACACATGAATGGAGAGCTTTAGCAAAATCTCTTTGTGTTAATTTTGTATAGAATACTATAGGAACATTTTTATCACATTTTCCACATCTGGAAAGACCCAGAAGTCTTTGATTGTGCAATTGTGTGATTGATTTTCTTCCATCCGTCCTTAAACTTTAGGTGTTCAAACAAGATCTGATACTTTTCTTTTGAAATGTGCACTGGAAATTAAGGAGATGGTGCTTGTTGTCTTGCAAAAGCATATTTGTGGAATGAAAGAAAATCCTTAGAGGGATTTTGAAATTTCTTTATGTATTCGTAATAAGCCAAAAGAATGTGATTCCCTCCCTGTACCCCACCCTACCCTACCCCACCTCCACTGCCCTAGAATGATATTGTGGCAATCTCAAGTTAATAAACTTCAACAGGCAATGCAAAGATACAGAATAAATAGATATTATATGACTAGAAAACAGGCAAAAATATAAAAGTATTAAGCATTCATAACTATATGCTTAATTCATAAATATATAAATAATATAAATATAATGTATAAACATTGATAAAAACAGTGAAGACATATACAGTTATATACCTTTAAATATAGGAAAACATTATAGGTTGTCACTGAGCTTCCCAGGTAAATTATTTAATTTTTTTAATAATCAGCTAAATCAGCTTTGATTAGGCTAAACTAAACCAAATCAACCTTTCTTCCTTTTTAATACAAGAGTGATTTTCTGCAAAGAGGATGCAAATCAAATGAGGTAGAAAGGTGAAAAATATAGGTATCTACAACAACAACAAAGCCATCACCCTCATACTTGCAATTCCCATAAAAGTAAAAAACTCTTCTAAATAAACTTTATTAAATATGCCATATTTATTATGTTAAGTACTGATGCTTTGACAATGGCAAAAAATTTGGAAGAAAATATTTAGGGGATTTGTGGCTGTGGTTATGTATAAATAAAAAATATAGTGAGTTACAGTTAGAATATCAGCACTTTCTTCAGTTTTCCCAGCCTTTGTTTTTTTCATCTTAACTTCACATGTTACTTAAAAGAAAACCAATCTTAACTTGGAAAAATATAATTTTTAATATCATTCATAGCTCTTTGCTTTCTTGCCACTGTTTTATATGTTATTATTATAATACTGTCAGATGTATTTGCCCTTGTAGAGTGCTTTGCATTTGCAGCAACCCTAAAACCTTGTACTGTGGCACTGTTTATATACAGAGAAATACAAAATTAACATTATTACTTCCAGAAGAGAAATTACCAGCTTTGTTAGTGTCCTGTCTCCAGTACATGAAACCATTACTGCTTATAAAAACGAAAACCCTCTGTCATGATTCACAGGCTTTTTGGCTCTGGATATTTTGGCTGATAGTCCTTGAATCCTCCTCCCACTGCAGGATAACCAGCCCAGGGATAGGGAAGGTGAAATTTAGCTAAAGAGATTGGTATTCCAGCTTCCTCCTTAACCTCTACATGAAAAAACAGAGATAATCTGCTATCCACTCTGACAGTGTCTGCTCACTTACATCTTTTTAGAGTGAGTGTAAAACCCTACTGAGATGAGCTTACAGCATTTCAGAGGACATCTAGCACTAATTTTTCACATGAATTACACCAGTGAGTGGAGAAGCAGAAGGTAAGGAGGAACCAGCCCCAGAACAGGCTGCGGAAACGCTCCCTGCTATAGTTCATCCCTGCTATTGAGAAGTGGAGCTGAAGCACATTCTTGTATCTCTGGGAAACAGTTCCCTCACCTTCTTCATGCAGTGAACTAGGGAGACCAGCCTTCATCTACAAAGACATTTTTCAAATGATACGCAGAGACCTGCTGTGCGTTTACAGCCTAGTGCAGCACCATACAGTGGCAGAAACAAAACGCTGCAGTTTTGCGAAAAGCTTTAAAATCTATTTCACCAGGAAAAACCTTTGTTTGGCAAGGAAATCAGCAAACATGAGTACATTTGAGAATCCAACAGGTAAATTATTTTAGTAGTACAAAATAAACAGTTTCTTATTTGATAAAAATTGAATTTTATTTGTGATTTTAGTAATGAAAAGTGGGTGTGGGGATATGCTCTAAAAATGCAGAAAATAAAAAGGTTTTCTACCATATTAAATACTTACAGGGGAATCCATTCAGCTTTGTGTGAAGGTCTATGTATATGTGAGATATGTTTGAGCTAAATTTTGAGGGACAGAAGCTCATTAATTTTGTATTTCCCTGACCTTTCACATAAAATATACTACGATTGTTATTGCTGTAGTAAAATTAATATTTTAAAACAGAAAAAGGAAACATATAAAAATCAATCTGCTGTACTAAGAAAGAGAGTAAAACAAAATGTTATGTACTTCCCTGTTACTGATAATTGGCAGAGTTTAATAAAGGGAAAATTGTGTTCAAGTAAACAGTTGGCTTTATTATGTCTGTTAAGTTATCGAGATCCTACACAACCACTTGAAAATTTTCACACAGATCCCATATTTTGTCTTTAGCCACAAAACACTGATTCTTTTGAGCAGATCTTCAAAAGAAGCAGTTCATTGAATAAATTGTAGAGAGGAGTTCAGATCTGGCAATGTAATATTCTCCTGCACGCGTATGTGTGTGTGTGTGTGTGTTTAACATGCAAAACCCCAAAACATTGTTTGCATTCTGCACAGCAGTCCAATGCCAAAAAAGAGCTATCGTGCAGAAATAGCATAGTGCCTCTGGAAAATACCTTTAAAAATTTGCACACATATCCACCAAGACATGATAAGGAAGAAACAGTGAAATGCTAATGGAAAAAGAGATCATTTCCCCATAAGAAAGCAAGGTAAGCTTTAAAGGCAACTGAATTATGTCTGCAGGGTAAGGACAGATCTGCTGGCAGCACTTAAGTAAATTTGATTGAAAGCAGCTAGTAATTCCCAAGTGTAGAAATATTAGACTGCTTGTACTAACAGAAATTATATTCTACTTTGGTGATTTAATTCTTGAAATGTATAGCAGAAATACAGAATAAACACAAAGGGTGGAAGCCAACTCCAGGCAGGCACTCAGCTGACAAGTCACTGGCTTCCAATAATATTCGGCACATTTCCTACATTTCTAAAGGCCAGCAAATACATGCACTTCTGAAAATTTCTGTACACTAAAAATCTGAGTTTGAGACGAACTACAATGTATTAATATATAGCATTGCTGTGGATACTCCATGGCTAGTGTAAATGAATATTCTGTAGGCTTTAAAGCATGGAATTTGACTCATACAGTGATATTCAAATTGCTCTTCACTGGATTTATTCTGCCCCAACTTTGTGACTCTGAGCAATGATCCCTAAAAGCTTTCATGATCAGCTAGATGAGCTTACACATTGCTCATCAGCAAAAGTAAAGAAAAGAGAGACCACAGAGCAATACCTCATAGTCCTTAAAAAAGTATCATACTCTCAGGAAAATTCACAGTGTATCAAAATCACAGTGTTATTCCAGAGACGGCTTTTGCACTGTCAGCATATTTAGGCCATTGCAAAATGCTGGTTAATTCAATAGATGGATATACATTGTATAGCCACCATTAGCATCAGGAACTTGTGAGCCGTGGAAAGACTTCTCAGCTCCTCTAGCAGGATTTCGATTTGGGGCTTTGGATGGGCCAACAAATAAGACAAAAAATGCTTGTTCAAAACAAAATATAAAACCCTGCAATATTAAATGACTTATATTAATAATTTATTAATGAAAGGCATTCTCATGTGGTGATAGCAGCTGTTGACTGAAAGACCCTGTGTGTACCAGTACTCATGTTAGCTGTACTTGTTCCACAAAAGCCAGCTGGACTAATATCAAAGTCATCTTTGAATCTTTTCGAGGGAAAAAAACAACCAACCAAACAAAAACTTTTGTGCCTTTCATTTTTAAGGTGTCTTTTTACTTTGTATTTTCATAACTAGAAATTCAAACTCAGTAAATCTTTTCATATTACTTTAGGATATCTATCTATAGCATCATCTAAACCACCTACAAAAGAGTGTATTATGAAAGGGATTTTTCTATAGTTAACTAACAAATTTGGAAAAAAAATGTTATCTTTAATTTCATTAAAGGGAAACAGACATGGTGACATGTTCAAAATCATCCAGAAAGCAAGGCAAGCACACCAAAACCAGATCCCACTTCAGTGCTCTCCTGAAGCTCAAGCTAGTAATATAGTTGTTTGTTTGTCATAAAAACTTCAGTCTTTGTTCCACTTTACTCCTAAATGCCTTTGTTTCCCTGTACTCCTATTTTTTCTATAACATCAGTATTTCCTAATACTTTCACAGAATCACAAAATCATAGAATAGTTTAGGTTGGAAGGGACCTTTAAACGTCATCCAATCCAACACCCCTTGCAATAAGCAAGGACATCTTCAAACAGACCACTTTACCACAATGCTCTTCCTTGCCATAGCTTCAAGAGACACATATTTGTGAAACTGTTTTCATTTGCCTGATCTCTTAAATACCTTCTGTCATTGACTTTTCCATGTTTAAGTTTTTGACTTGATAATTTAGATTCCTGAATAAGTACTCAAGCTAAGGACTGCACAATATGTCTAGAACATTGCAAACATAGTATCTCTATGTAAGAAAACAGAACAAAAAGGAACAAAGACAAATCCTCTAATCTGATCTTTAAGTTATGAAAACAATTAAGTTACATTTTGAAAGTATGGGAGATAATTCAGATGGAACTGGGAGAAATATTTAAACAGTTGACCAGAATAACTAAGTAAGCACCTTTCTTAATAAATTTCTAGAAAAGGAAAACAGGGTGTTTCCTATCTGGCTGGACTTTTTGATATGGTATCACATAAAGAAAGTTGTTTGTGTTGGTAGAAGAACAGACAGTAGCAAAAGAAAATGATGAAATGAAACACAGCAATGGTGTGTAGTGTAAGTGGACCATCTGAGCTTAAGCCAGGTAACTAATAAAGTTCTTCAGTTCTTCCTCCTTTGCTGTTGGAGTAATATTATTTTCATTAATAATAACACCTTCATTTATGATTTTTGTATAAAATGCAGGGCCACACAACACTGAACTGCAAATCTGGCAGGCACTGTAAGTATAGGAAAAGGTGCAATAAAGAAAGAAAGGAGGTCTGGAGAACTAGAGATGCAGAAACAAGCTGAAACGCAGAGATTTGGGATTGAGACATGAGATTGATACAAAGATTTCTTTCCTTCTGGCAGGGGGAAAAAGCAGTGAACTGGGTGTTCCTGACTTGAAAGTGACTCTAGAAATGAAAAAAAATACTTTCATCAGGAATAGGCTGAATGTGTGCTGCTAGTGAAGAACAGCTATAAACTAGCAAATTTATTTCTGTATTATATCTGTTATCTTCAGGAAGGTTTAAGAAGGAGTAAGTACCACTGTGCAAAACATGTTAAACTTTTTTGACTATCCATCTCTAAATAAAAAAAGAGGAACACAAAGCAGAAGCAGAACTATGAAGACAGCTAGGAGAGACATCCGTCTAGGAAAAGAGCAATAAAGAGTGTCATTCATTTAGCCTAGAAATATCAAAGAAGAGATGGAATCACTGTCAATGAACAACTGAAATGGACCACAACAGAATACATTAAACAACAGTGTTGGCTTCCTTACAAATATAGACAGAATGGTTACAGTAAACCATGAACAGAACTTAAAAAATTTCTCACTTTCGTGTATTATAAGGCTCTGCAAAATCTGTCCCAGTACGTGACTGCTTTTGAGGAGAGGGTGTGAAGCTATACAGGAGAAGGAAAAGTAGGAAGGGAGAAAAGCTTTAACAGTGTACAACAATCGTGCACAGTTCGACTTGTTATTCCAAATCTCTCCTATTCCCTCTTTTCCCCTTTTATCAGCTCTTAATTAGCACTCACAACTTGTCTCTGATATAGATACTCAGTTTTCTTCCTGTTCAGCTGAAACAGAAATATAGACAGTTAAGTCTGCATTACACTTCACTGAAATATTCTATTATGCTTTTTAGTAAAGTGGTTTGATTTCTCTGTATCAAAACATAACCACTGGAGCCTGCAACAAATACATGTGTCATTTAATCATGTGATTTGACTTTTGCAGACAGAGTATAAAATGGAGAGGAAGGAAAAGGAAATCAAACAATAGCTTGATATGTTCATCATTCGTCATCTAATTAGTAGACATAAAAAGATCTAATGCAATTCTTGTTCTACTTGCATCCATCTTTTTTTTTTTTTGTCTTGTAAGAAATAAACTAAATCCTGACTAAATGTTCATTAAAAAAAACAAACAAACAAAAAAAAAAAGAAAAAGAAGCCTAAGTTAATTTCACTGGCTGCTAAAATTGTCCAAAAAATTCTTAGGTAGAAAAGTATAAATGTTTTTTTTTTTTTTTTTTTTTGTAGATGTATGAATGCTCAGGGCATAGGACTGTAAATTCATACTTCTGAGTTTCTGTACCATCACCTTCCTTTTGGCCAGAAAATGAGCCTGAATGGGTCACTTGGTGTATTGTTCCCATCAGTATACTTAAGGCATAATGCACATAACTCCAGAAATGCTGGGAGGTGTTTCCAAATTTAATCTGACTACGAATCTTCTTACAAAGTCAGGGAAATGGAAAAGTATTCACAGCTGACTTAAAGATCTTAAATTCAACTCAAATTATTATTTTGTTTTTATACATCCAGTGCTGTTTCGGTCCTTCTAGGTGTGGCTGGGTTGTATTTGCACATTTGCCTTTGTATGAATAAATGAACAAACAAAGATCCCTATGTATGGATGTAAATTCCAGAGGCAGGATTCTAAGAATAAAACCTAATTTTGCTCAAAATCCTTTTCTGCAAATTTACGAACTTTACAGCTTTCACACCTTCCAGCAAGAAATTGCATTGTAACAAGATCAAAATATCTAAACAAATGTTTGTGGTGATGTCTAATTGTCACTAACTTTCTTTAAGTTAAAAGGGTAAAAGCTCCTAAATGAAGCAAAAAAGTGAATGAAAACAGTAGTGAGCATCAGACTATAAATGGTTGGTTACCTTTTAGTAACTATCAACATTGCTTCATTTGACACTTGTTTGAGATCAATGTTATACTTAGAGCTACTAAAAGCATGTTGTCTTTCCAACAGCTGTTTCTTTGATTAATTTCTTTCTCAGTGGAGCTGCCTTGACTCTCTCATTGCAAAGAGTAACCGTTTGGAGTCTGTGGTCTGGTCTAGCATCAACGCATTGAGGATTAATATGCATCACTACTGTTGGTACTACAGATGTTACTTGTGTAAGTCCATGCGTTGGAGGAAAGAGACCCCGTAGCATCAGGTTGTTGAGCAGATAAAAGGACAGTAGCTGAATAGTTCCTCATTGCTATGAGTGATGCTCTTTCTTTTTGTTGTGTTACATTTTTTGGCCTGGGTTGACCATGAAAGCAAGAACAGAATATTTTGTCAGACACAGAATAGTCTGATTTGTAGCTCCGACAGTTTTCTATAATTTTCTAAGGATAGATAGGAAACGCTTTTTATTTCATCAGGAAACATCATGCTTTCGGTCTGTATGATCTGGTTACGTGCTGGGGGTTCTCAGTTTACATTAGAGAGACCTTGCACACTTTCCATTTGTCTTTTCAAACAAAAAACATTCTAAATAGGTGGCTGCATAAATCTTAGCCATTATTTTTTAACCACAAATGTAAAAAAGTACTCATGCATGTAACACATGCAGTGTGGAACTCCACAGAACCCTCCCTCACTGACCAGAAGTGGATTTGGCCCTTTGTTTCCAAGGCACTCTTAAAATAAAACAGAATCTTTATGAGTTATATATATATTTCTCTATATAAACACACATATACTTTTCTCTCAGAAGATATTCCCACTTCTCCAATAATAAAAATTGCACTTATAATAATTATTGCACTTATGCAATAATCCACTATGCAGAAAAAGGAAGTGTCTGCCTTTCAATCCTGCAAGCACTCAGACATATGGTTGACATCCAAAGGCCTTAGTGCCATATGAATGGTAAGAAATAGAACTAAATGAGGTTTATTAGATTTATACATATGACACATAGTTTTCCATTATCCATTTTTGTCTAAATCCACCTTTAATATACTAAATTTAAAATCTGTGGCTACTCAGACGTATAAAACTTAGATGCTCTTAACATAAAAGCAATCGAAAACTATATGCAACCCAAGAGAAAGAAGTGACATTTCCTTAAAAGATAAACCAGCCATGACATTTTTTGTTGTTATTATTTTTATTGCCACATTTCCTCCCCCCTTTAATTCATCCCACAAGACACCACAAGAGCTGCCTTAGAGGCAAGCTGCTGGGAAAGGCAGAGTGTAAACCAACCTTCTATTTAATTCCTATCCTTAGTTATGAATCAGTGAACAGGCATCATGCAGTGCTTTGCTTTATAGTTTTTGCCTTCCTGATTGAATTTCCCCCTTTGTAATAATTGATTTTAGCACCAAGAACACCGAGTTCCAGAAAACAGTCTCACCAAGAGACAAAGGCCCCAGCTGGGACATGAACTTGTGGCACTGAAGTGCAGGGGAAGAACTGCATCGAAGCAGTATCAGAGCTTTGTCTCACTAAAATAAGAGCTGAAGCTCTTCTGTAATTAACTCAGTGCTGGCAGACTCCCTGTGTTTGCTCTCAACAGAAGAGGATGTTGTACTAGCTTAAGAAACGAAAGGCATCTCATTTACACATGAAAAACCATCCTCTTCTGGAGCTCACCAGAGCAGACTGTGGTGCTCTGTATGCACAGTGCACCCAGGGGCTTGGGTGGCTGCCTGCGTGCTGCCTACATGCTGCCTGCACGCTGCCTGCACGCTGCCTGCATCTGCCTGCACGCTGCCTGCATCTGCCTGCACGCTGCCTGCATGCTGCCTCTACACTGCCTGCAGTCTGCCTGCACGCTGCCCACACGCTGCCTGCATGTTGCCTGCACGCTACTTGCACGCTGCCTGCAGGCTGCCTGCACACTGCCTGCAGTCTGCCCACACACTGCCTGCATGCTGCCTGCAGTCTGCCCACACACAGCCCACACACTGCCTGCACTCTGCCTGCAGTCTGCCTGCATGCTGCCTGTACACTGCCTGAATGCTGCCTCTACACTGCCTGCATGCTGCCTGCACGCTACTTGCACGCCGCCTGCAGTCTGCCTGCACGCTGCCCGCAGTCTGCCAGCATCTGCCTGCATGCTGCCCACATCTGCCTGCATGCTGCCTGCATGCTGCCTGCATGCTGCCTGCAGTCTGCCCACACACTGCCTGCACGCTGCCTGCAGTCTGCCTGCATGCTGCCTCTACACTGCCTGCATGCTGCCTGCACGCTACTTGCACGCTGCCTGCAGTCTGCCTACACGCTGCCTGCAGTCTGCCCACATCTGCCTGCATGCTGCCTGCAGTCTGCCCGCACGCTGCCTGCAGTCTGATGGCATGCTGCCCGCAGGCTGCCTGCACACTGCACTCCCACGGGCCCCCAGCATCCTACCTGCTGCTGTGCAGCAACAGGCTTTGCAGCCTCATCCGATTCCCTTTTGTCTCCGAGTGGTTTTTTCGTTATAATTATCTGAAATACAGCATTTTGCTGACCTCCCAGTCTGGGAGCTGCCAACAGAGATGAGCCAGAAGGTGCAGACTAGTTCAGGCACTGCAGGGCTCATCGCAAAATAGCGCGAGTTTTATTTTCTACGGGACACCTTTTAGGAGACACGGTCTTCCATGCATCACTGTATAAAAAGATTCATGTCAACATAGCAGGCTGTCTTGCTGAGCTGATAAGAAAAAAAGAACAAAACAACAAACCAAAGCCACGACTAGCTAGCCAGAGCTAAATTAGGCCAATAATATGAATTACAGAGAGAGCTTGTTTTGAAATGCTTTCTTCACTAATTTTCATTACAGGCATCTGCATTATCTAAGAAAAACTGAAGAAGGTTGTAATTCTAATTGCAAAAGCAGATGTTTTCCAGATATATACACTGGGATTACATCAGCTTTGCTGAATTACACCCATCCAGTAGGTGTAATGTTCTTGTTCCTCCAGAAAGGAAAGTAGATTCAAAGAGAATATCTACAATTTCTCCAGCTGGTGTACCAACACCCTTTAGAGAAGGTGAAAGAGAGCCACCAATTTTAAGGCTGAATTACTAGAATCATGAGACTAATTCCATATAAATATATCTCATTTCCTCCCTAGAACACAGAAGCAAAGCATTCTTCAAAATCATAACACTGAAAAAAAAAAGAAAAAAACATTTTTTCCTGAAATTATTTTTATAGGTCTTTTACAAAGTTTTATTTCCGTTTTTTTTTCTTTGTCCCATTCTGCTGCTCTTTTCTCACAATTTCTTCCAAGAAAATATATTTTCCCTTTTTCTTATATTGATATTTTTAAACAATTTATTAAACATTTGTCTTCTGTGACTGTAATAAAGCCGATCTTTTATATTTTTATTTACAGGATTGCCATCCCAAAGTAGTGGAAGGACACCAACTAAAGACAGTGAGCAAGGCAAAAAAACCCAAAAAATGCAAAATTTGCCCACACAGTTATCGCTGTGTGAAAAATGAGACAGTGCAATTACTTTGTGTTTTAATTTAAAAATTGCCATGCATATAGTACAGGTATGGGTAGTAATAGGTAACATCTTCGGCCACATTTTCCTTTCCAGAGAAAACGTTTTCCCTTACAACAATTTTATGACCTTTTAAAAAAGTGCTCCAGAATTACTTTGATTTACTGTATGACTTTGACATTTGTCCAGGCAGCAGTCCCAGAGTTTGCTGCATTTCAATTTGGTAATGAATCTTTTCTAAGCTAAAAATTGCACTTCACATTTTTCCACTGCCACCGTGGTCAGTTAAGGCCAAATACGTAAAGTCATTTGAAGATCTAAGAAGGCAGATGAATGACTCAGCTGCCTAGCTCCAGTACTTAATGCTGCCTTTTGTGTACAATTACCCGAATGTATCCATTCTATTTGTCATGTTTATTTGCATCAGTATGGGAAGTCTTGTAATATCACATGTTCAAGATCAACCTGGTTATCAGACAACAGCAATCAGCATCTTAAGCTACTTAAGATAAAAATATGTCAATATTAAATTGAGTTGCTCAAGGTGAAAGCACAAGCCCGTGCTCAAACAAGGAGTGTGCCTCACATGTTTCCTCAGTGCCTGTCCGATAAGCCCTGTGCTCGTTGTTCAAAACAGGCATTTTGAATTTGTAGGAAGCTTCGTGCCAGAGTCTGAAGGTGCATTTCCAGTCTTGCATTTATAGGAAGTAAACAGATTGTCATACTAACAGAAACAAACCAGTAAAGAAAAATCCTAAAAATTGTGCAGAGAAAAAACCATTTAAGACCAAAAGTTGCCTTATGTCCTATGAGTCCTCCAAGTTCAAAACTGAATGTTTTCCAGAAACATAAACATGTCCAGCAAATAGCATTTCCTATCTATAAACCTCCATATGGTCTTAATTTTAAATGTATTCTTAATTCCATCAACCTCTACCCAAATTGGATTTCGAATGCTGGATACAGTACTTGACTTAAATTAATGGCAAAGAAGTATTTTTCTCCCTTTTCAACTTTAAATGTCTTTATTTGTCTTTATTTTAGAGAGTAAAAATTAATTTCCCAACCAGAACTACCCATATTAACCAAAACTGTGTTCTACATGGATGTATCCATAAAGTTGTGTTGGTTTTCTGCTTAAAACTAGAAGCTACTTATTTCCAGACTGTTACTGCTAAAAGCATCTTTCTGTAAAATAAATGGTGATATGTAGGCCATAAGGCAAATGTTTTCCTGAAAGAGATTGTTGCAATATTGTGGTATTACTGTCTTCTTTAAAATAGTTTAGCATTGACAGTCTATGTGATGCCAGGTGGCCTTGAACTAACAAAAGTTTTCCAAGCCAAAGGTGGATTGGATAAAGAAGCTTAAGCATTATTTAATATAACACATTTTAAACCAGAAACTAACCATTAGGTTTGCATTTAGGGCATGTTTCTTTGATCTACAATGTAGTATAAGAGTATGTATTTCAATATTTCGATATTTCATGGCAAAAAAAAATTTCTTAGAATTGTGGTCAATTTTTAAGATCTTTTCTGATTGCATAATACTTCTGACAGTCTACTATGAGTAATTTGATCCTTCTTCTGGATGAACTACAGTAATCCCTATGGTGACTATTTTTTGTTGTTCCTGATGACTACAAATTATTTTCTCTATTTGTCTCTTTATAACAGCTGGAACTTGGATAAGTGATGAATAATAACATCACAATCACTACAGTTGCCACACTCCACATATTAATCTAATGCTACTGGTTTAAATAAATAAACAAGCAAACAAATAAAAAAATCAAAATAGTATTTGTGTTGAGAATTTGTTTATTATTACCTTATCTAATCTGCCTTCAATGTGTGAGTAAACAAACTGCAGGAATGTTTTACAAATATTATGCTTTAACAAACTGTTAACCCATATTAAATAGATGTGCTAAAAATCATATGTTGCTTTAAAAAGTCCTAATAGTCCTATGGCTATAATTCATTTAGTTATATAAAAGCTAATATGAAAAAATTCAGAATAACTAGATTTCAGTGGTGACTGTAGTAACTTCTTTTATGAAATACATGAAAGCATTTGATTTTTCACAAGGGCTACTTAAATGTAAACTCTTATTTAGCACCAAAACACATGGGACAAGAAAACAGAACTGTCCTAAGGTGGTTTCACTTCCAAAACCAGTGAATTACAGACTTACAGAGCAAGCTGTGCTCTCCAAGGCTGATCTGCTGATTGATTCGCCTTGCTCCAGTGAAGAAACTCAAATCCCCCATAAGGTAGAACTCACAGTCATCTTGCCACCACGGAGCCCTGCCTCTACAGTGAAGTGTATCCTGCCTCACCACAGAGGTAAAGGCAAGACTCTCTGGTCATGTAGGAGCACACCACTCTCCAGACCTAGAACAAAATTTCTGAACTTCTTGTATACAGGGTAAGTGGACCCCGTATTTTGTATATTTCCATGGTAAATCCACCTTGCCCAAGTGCTGCATCTCCAGCTCCACACACTGGTGCTGGAAGATAATTCTGAGAGATAGTACTCAGAAAAAGTTTGTACCACAATTGCTTTCCACAGTTGAGAAATGTATTGAAAGTCTAGGTGGAAAAATAAAGAAGTCTACAGGCAATATTTTTTTCCTTTTCTTGCATTTCTTTTTCTGTAACTGTATCTACAATTTTCTGATTGACTATCTAAATATTTGCATTGATAGAAATACATATATTCATTTTTCTCTTAGTGTTTGCATAATATTTCATTTAATCCATCAAACACATATAATTCCTTTCTCTGGAAGTGATGGATCCAAATATTAAAGTGGTTACAAACAAATCCCAGGAATTATCAAAAAGCTGCAAAATTGTTATTTTTTAATTTCAGTATGAAAAGAGCAAACTGCCAAGTGAAAGGATGGAGGTCCATTTGCAGACATAATTAAACATGCTTCTGGCAGGTACATTCTGGCAGACACCTCCAATTTCTTCAGTGAGACTGACTAACATTGCATAAAGCTGATCAAAAGTGTTTACATGTGGTTCCACATGCAGGGATGCTTATGGAAGACTCCAAGACTCTAGACTCTAGAATGGGAATTTTCTTCACATCTTGTTTGCAGTATTTCACCCATAAATTCTCCCAGATGTGTGGTCTCCTTGGCAATTCTAACTCTCCCCCAGCTCCTTTTCCATTCTCTCTTTCTGTAAAATAACAGGGCTTTCAGCAGTTCATGGTAAATTTACAAGTCATTTAGCACAATTTTTAGACAACTTCTCAAACATTAACATGCCTACCAAAAAAAAAAAAAATTCCTAATTTGTTAATACAGAGCAGATCATGCTGCAGTTAAACACTCCTGAGTTTGATTCAGTGATCTTCCCTTAAAATCAAAGGGAAGGTCTGAATTCTTTCAGTTAATCCTGCTCTCCAGTTGGGATGTGCTTGTCTTATCTCTCCTGGGTGTTCAACTTACTTGAATAGCTGCAGATTGTCATAAAAAAGATCACTGTCTTTTGGAGAATGAGCGGTTCTCAGATCCCCTTCCAAGAATTTCACTCGCTGCTGCTTTAAAGACAGACGAGTTACTTTTTGTTAAAAATATTAATTTGTGTCATGAGTCTGGAAAACTTCAAAATGTATGGAACTTCACAAACCACAAGTAAATCCATACTTCTGTTCGCAGCGCAATAAAGCTGTTCATGTAAGTCTTTCCATGATGTTAATGTAGCAGGATTAAGGTTATGAAAACCTTCTAGACTACCATAAGTAAGGACATACAAATCTTCCAGGACCTAAAGAATCATAAATATATTAATAACAATTTACACATAGATTTATTTCACAGCACAATTTTAGAAAGAGTTTCATAGACAGTTTTGTAATTGTTTACCATGCAGATTTGGTTTTTAATTAGCTCATCCTTGGCAACACAATTTAATTGCTAATGAGTTTCTTGAATGAATTATGACAAATGTTTTATTCTTTTACTGAAAATCATTTCACACAGAAGTGGTTGACTTAGTTCTACACAGGATTTATCCACAACATTTGCCATGTCTTCAAGTTTACAATGAAATTTGAAATAAATAATCAGAATGTTTAAAGAAGAGCAAGCTATATGCTACTTATTCCTGTATACCAACAAATACCAGAGGTTGACTCTTGAAGATGTGGCTATATTCTAAACACAAGCTACAACAAAGAAATGTTATCAAATCTTTCTCTATACTTCATGCAACTGTAAGCAGCTGAGTTGCTAGCCAAGATTATTAATTCTACAGTCATTTCTATAATTCTACAGAATTTCATTTTCTTCAACAGTTGAACTAAAGGTCTCTCTTTTTAGTTAAATGTAAGAATTTTGTTGGAATTTGAAAAAAAAAAAAAACAAAAAAAACCCAAAATAACTGAAAATTCTAGGTACGTATTGTCCTTTACTTAGTATTGTCAGTTGTCACAAAAGCATAAAAATGTTCTGACCGGTTCAGATATTAGTAACTTGTCCTCATAACTGAAGTTATGACTTCCCCTTTACGCCATATGTAGAATAAGAACAGGGCAAGCATATAGGATAAATTCTTGGTGTTATTACTTCCTCAGCTTCCATTTGTTTACATTTCAGTGCCTTCCTGGAAAAGGTATGTTCTGTCTGTATTTAATAGCCGCCGATGGATTATTTTTTTTCTTTGTTCACCTTGAGGTAAGGAAAACACAAACCCCTATAGTCCACTACATCCTGAGCAAAAACTTCCACAAATCCTGTTTGAGGAATCACTGCTTTTTGTTTTTTCTGAGCCTCGTTTTATTTATTTCCTTCTGCTCCTGTACCAGAAAAGACATACCCATCCAAGTTCTCCAAAGTCTCTGTAGACTTTTGTGTCACCCTCCACAACTGTTTCTTCTCCAGATCATATCCTAGTTTACCCATTCATCCCTCATATGGAAAGTATTTAATGCCTTTGTCCATTCTTATTGCCTTTCTCTGAACTTCAAGTTCAACAGGTAGTAAACTTTGGAAAGGCTAAACACTGCTTTACAAGGCAAAATATAAAGGGACTTCACATCAGAGAACTTGACAAATTATAGTAAGGAAGACAAAGATAATACTCTATAATTAAGGTGTAATCAAAACAGACAATGAAGTCAAGTAAAGTCTCCTTACAACCTGTAGCTATGGTAAAAGCTATACCCAAGTTAACACACACATCTAGCAATCTACTCCACAAATTACTAATAATATGAACCAATGATGACTGAACTGCTTGAAAATAATCCTGTCAGTTTCAAGGTCCACAATATCAATAAAGTTCTGTTTTGTGGCACTGGTGCTATCACATTGGAGAAGTAATAGAAAGTTGTTAGTTGTCCACTGGAGAAGTTTCATGCAGGACAGAGAACCTGGGAGAGTTCTAGCTGAGAGACGGAAAGGTTCAGTAAGTTTTTTGGGAGTCTGAAGAGTGGAGGGACAGGAGCCTCCCTTATTCCCAGTCCCTTCATATACTAACTGTCTCCACTCTTCTTTTCCCTTCTTTTGCAGAGGGAATGAAGCAGAGCAGAAGGAGCAAAGGCAGTCCTGCAGCAAGAGGAAAGGGCTGTGGAAGAGGAATGGAAGGGAGCACAGAAATCTGTGCTCAGGGCTTCTGCTGGGTGTGAGCAGATGGCTCTATAGGGAGAAAGAAGAATCAGTGGTTGGGAAAGCAGGCACTGCTTCAGCAGCCAGCCTCCACCTCTGTTGGCATGAGCGGAGCAGGCAGTTTGCATCCTGCCTGCTTTGCCAGTGTTTAAAGCCAGCCCTCTCTGGACCATAGCTTGACAGCCAGATACAAAGCTTAAATTATATGGGGAAGGTCTGACTAGTGCGTACTCTTATGCCAGCTTGGAAACGTGATGCTTCTACTGCATAAACTGAAGCAATTTAGTTTTGCACGTGTCTCTGCATTTAGTGTAGTTATCATGGTTATATTTCCATCTATCCTTAGATTTCTAAATAAATGCATTCACATGGCAGCAAACAGTTACTCTAATCAGTAAAAAGAAGAATAATAGGAATTAGTGTGGTGTGCAAAACACGCACACACAAAAGCCTCTATAACATTCTGATGAGCTGCTAAATATTCTAAAATGCATAAATATAACTGTATTGGTGAAGTTGAGCTTCAGATCGTTTAAAACAAAAGGACATTGATTGTCATATGACGCAGCAATCTTACGAACATTGCATGCTGAGTCAGCCCATTGCCCATGGGCATCTTTTAGAAAAAAGTGAGCTTTTTTGAGCCAAGCTTCGAAAAATGATTCACCTATACTAAACCTAAAGTATGATATTAATGAAAAACAATACCAAGTGCAAATGTTTTTTTAAAAGCTTTGAGAATATAACATAAAAAGGCAAAACAGAATCCTAGAAATGAAATAGTGTGTTTCTTAATCTTAAGTAAGACAAGCACTCACAGTTCTGTGTCAAGTAATGGACCAAAAATTATGAAACAATCTCAGCACCATGCAAATTTCTCATGTCACCTTTTGCCAAGATTATTAATTTTTCACCATAACTTATTAATAAAGAATTATTCTAAACCAGAGTAAAATTTCTCCAGGGTAAATTACAAAGTACTGTACAGAGATTACTATACTGAGACCTGCAGAAGGTTATAACCTGAGTGAAAAATGAAAATAGATTAGAGAATGAATTTAGAAATATTAATTGCAAAAAAGGAGAAGCACCAAGGTTTTTTAAAAATCATTATTCCTGATTAAAAAAAAAAACAGTACTCATTATTCTATTTTATTTCAGTGAACTATTGAAGGAAAGGAAGAACATATGTGTTCACGGTTTTAGAAAATATCAACATAAAAACTAAAAAAAAAGATTAAATTTTTGATCTGTTGTGAGAAAAACTTCAAAACATTACTTTTGAAATTATTATTTTAACCCGTTACGTCATGATTCTCACTAAGTCTGCACAACTAGACCAAACAAAGCAGGAATGCACACTCATATAACCAGTCATAATAGAAAAAAAAAAAAAAAGTCAGCTCTTGCAGGTGGAGAAACAGAATCATAGAATCATTTAGGTTGGAAAATATCTTTAAGATCATCAAGTCCAATCATTAACCTAACACTGTCAAGTTCACTGCTAAACTATGTCCTTAAGCACCACATCTACCTACCTTTTAAATACCTCCAGGGATGGTGACTCAACTGCTTCCCCAGGGAGCCTGTTCAAATGCTTGACAACCCTTTCAGTGAATAAATTTTTCCTAATATCATTACTGATAAATGATGGAAAGTGGCTTGGTGAGCATATTCACCAGCTCCTGCAGTATCCTGGGGTAGATACCAGCTGGCCTCATAGACTTGTGTATGTCTAAGTGGTGTAGCAGGTTGCTAACCATTTTCCCTTGGATTCTATGGGGACTTCGTTTTGCTCTCTGCCCCTGTCCTCCAGCTCAGGGAGCTGGGCACTCAGAGAACAACTGGTTTTAATATTAAAAACTGAAGCAAAGAATGCATTAAGTACCTCAGCTTTTTCCTCACCCTTTTTCACTGTGCTTCATCCACACTCAGTAATGGATAGAGAGTCTCCTTAACCCTCCTTTTATTTCTAATGTATTTATAGAAACATTTTTTATTGTCTTTCACCACAGTATCCAAATTGATTTCTAGCTTGGCTTTGGCCTTTCTAATTTTCTCCCTGCATAGCATCATGACAACCTTGTAGTCCTCCTGAGTTGCCTACCCCTTCTTCCAAAGGTCATAAATTCTCTTTCTTGCCCTGAGTTCCAAAACTCTCTGTTCCACCAGGCTGGTCTTTTGGCACATAGGGATGCTCCTGCACCTTTAAGATCTCCTTCTTGAAGAATGTCCAGCCTGGACTCCTTTACCCTTCAGGACTGCCTCCCAAGGGACTCTGTCAACCAGGACTCTAAACAGGTGAAGTATGCCCTCTGGAAGTCCAAGGCAGCAGTTCTGCTGATCCCTCCCCTTGCTTCTCCAAGAATCGAAAACTATCATTTCATGATTGCTATGCCCAAGACAGCCTCCAGCGACCACATCACCCAGAAGGCCTTATTTCTTCACAAACAACAGGTCCAGTAGGGTGCCTTCGCTAGTTGGCTCCCTCACCAGCTGTGTCAGGAAGTTCTTATCTTCCAGACATTCCAGGAGCGTTCTAGATTGTTTCCTCTCTGCTGTATTGTATTTCCTGCAGACATCTGGTAGGTTGAAGTCCTCCACAAGAACAACGGCTAGCAACTTCTCCCAGCTGCTCATAGAATATTTTGCCTGCCTCTTCATCCTGATTAGGTGGTCTATAACAGACTCCCACCATATCAGACTTGTTGGCCTTCCCGCTGATTCTTACCCATAAAAACTCAACCCTATTGTCACCATCATTAAGCACTAGAAAATCAAAACACTCCCTAACATACAGGGCCACCCCAACACCTCTACTTCCTTGCCTATCCTTTCTGAACAGCCTGTTAGCATTGATAGCCACACTCCAGTCATAGGATTCACAGCAAGTTTCAGTAATGGCTACTGCATCATAGTTTTCCAACTGCACAACGGCTTCCAACTCCTCTTGTCTGTTGCTGATGCTGTGTGCATTGGTGCACAGGCACTTCAGCTGGGCTGTCAGCTGTGTCTCCTTCCTAGAGGAGCATCTCTTGATTCCTTTGAGGTAATTCCTTGGTATTTCCCTGTCAGCTCTTATTACCTCCAGAGTCCTGGCTCATCTCTGTAGGACTTCTAGTGTGCTGCAGTGTGGCCAGCATATCTCAGACCAACACGCTGAGGGCCCTTGCTAGCACACCATCCCTCTAACCTTTGCTACTCTGAAGGATAGGTTTTTTGTGGACTAAGTAACCTCGTTTTCTGCTGAGTCTATCATTGTTGAGACACTGCAGTTCGTGCTTATTCTCAGCATATCAGACTCTTGCTTGGTTTCTACATAGGTTGCTTACTAAATATTCAGTAAGATTGTTCAGATTTAAAAGACATTCCTGCCACTTCATGGCTTTACATCAGAGAAGAGCTGTCTAACATTAAGGAAGAAAAAATGTTTTTCTCAGCTGCTTGTTCTCCTTTTTTCCCCATCCCTCTGCCCTCCTTCCTTTTATCTTATCCTGCATCATTTTGTTTTAGAAAACCAAAATGAAAACGTTCCCGACAAAAGTCTTCCATGGTCCAGAATTGCATGTACCTCCTTTCACCCTACTGCAATACAAACATGATGATTGCTGTGTCAATGAACTGGGTGGACTGCAGGACCAGACCAAGGTCAAGTGAAGAAATGTAGGAAACAAATGGCTATGAGCTGGAGTGTGCTAAGGTAGAGAGGTACTATGTGTAAGGAGAAAAAGAGATGGGTGTGGAATGGAACTAGTCAGGAAGCCTGTGTGATCCTCCTGTAATGTTAAGAAAGAAAGCTGGCATGTCCTCCTCATTATTTTTCACAATTACTTCCCACATATTTTCTATTTTTTTTTGGCAAAAAGAGGGCAAAGAGGCAGAGAAGGAAACTGACTACATGAGTCTCAGGGAAAATTCCTGACAACTGCACAAGAATTATCTGAAGCCTGAGGCAACAGAAGGAGGTTGTACAAATTATGCAGAATCTGAAAATTGAACTTCATGGCAAACTGCTGTAACCAGTTAACACAAACAGTTATCAATTGTGGATTTAAATGTCTAAAATGGATATAGGAATAAAAACATTAAGCTACACACTTTGGTTCTTCTTGCCTTGCTTTGAGTGTAAGAGAAAGCAAGATTGCCCTACTCAAATTCAGAAAAACATAGACCATAAGACAGGCATTTCTAGCTAGATTTTTTCATGCAAGATACACTTTGGTGTGATTAAATTACCATGTAAATAGAACATATAACTTTGTAATTCTATTTTTGTTAATTCTGTGTATCACATTTCCTTTGACGATAATGCAACACTTATTAAATTAGGAGTTTTTTCACATCCTGTACGTTCTCAGTTTTTGAGCTTAGGAGGACATTTAACCTTTTGTACCTAATCATTATTTTCTCTTTTGTTTCTCGTCATTATATTGTAGTCATTGTTTTCCTCTAGACAGGAACAAATGGTTCTGCCAAAATAAGAAGCTCTACAACTTTAATGAAGTTTCTGGATGGTGCCCATGATTGATTTTAAACTAATCCAATTTCTTGTAGAAACCGTGTGTCTCTTCTAACATCACAATATTTGACATCACAACCAGTCGAAAGCATCTCACATATGAGGGATGAACAGCCTCAGAAGTAGCATTGACAGCATGCAGAACCTCAGTGCTTTCCACAAGGCTGACAGGAGAGAAAAGCATTGTCTCCTATACAGGAAGTCTATTTGTGAATAATGTCTATTCTTTCAAAACTCAGAAAGACTTTAACAGCGGGTTTGGCAGCCAAATTTTGCAGTCATCTACTACATACTCAAATGAAAAAGTTAGTGTGAACTAGAAGGGCACAGCTTTTTAAGTTATGTATCTGCTTTTAGGTAAATGTAAATGGATGGGGTTGCAATGTGTTTCGCCTTACAATGCTTATTGTATCCTTGTACCCAAAGGTGATCACCTGTGTCCACTCTGAAAAAAAACTCAATAGGAATATTTCCATAAGCTTCAATGTAAACTGACTCCTGCTTATAAATTACTCACACAAGAACTGTGAGCGCAATATTGACTTACCACTAAGTTTTGAAAGAAATTTTTAATATTTCATCAGTACTTTCAGTTCTTCCCTCCTTACCCATACTTCCCCCTCCTAAACTTTTAAAAAGAGAAAAATATTAGAGACATATTTTAACAGTGACTATATCAAAACTGCTACCCTAAGTTTTCAGAGTGTAGGGGGGGTTGAGTTAAAGTTCTAAAATATTTTCAGAAGTGTGATCTGGAATTAAGTGACACTACCCACCCTACGCTCACAGGATTTAAAACAATGTCCAGCTGACACTTAAACTGGAAGTGAAAGAACAAATAATCACAGCATGAACCATTACAAGTACTAGCAATAAAGGAACCATCCATTTATTCAATAATACCACCTACCAAAACCACTTAGAAGGGAAAATGCTGCTGTTGTATAGCTACCTTCACAGCTGGTGTCTCCCAAATATTTACAGTATATGTCTACAAAATGTGAGATTAAATCATCATGCCATTGGATAGCAGGGAATTAAAAAAATCTTCCTGATATAATTATTAAAATTAAAATCATAAAAAATTGGGGTTGGAAAGGACCAAAGGCATCGTCTATTCTTTCTGCTGTTCAAAAGGCAGGATCAGTTAAACAATTTTTTTCATGACACAGACTACTCAGCCTTTCTAAGTCATTTATTGTATTGTTTCATTACTGTTATAAATTGAAATAAAAATCAATTAAAAATTCCTATATTATTTTTTTTTCTCCAGTTTAAACAGATTTCTTCTTCCTGTTCTTTGCAACAGCTTTTGCATACCTGACTTCTTGTTTTTCATCCCTGAATTCTCCCATAATCTTTGGGTTTAAATAGTCCCAGTCTCTTTAACTTTTTCTCAGAAGTTATTTTTATAGACCCCTGATCTGTCTCAGCCAGATCTTTCAGATCTTTCTTACTAATTCACACTGTTTTCAAAAAGATGTACATCTTTCTCAGATGCCCAAGATAAAGAAAAGCATGCTACACTGGAGGCCTTACTAATGGAAAATAAATTAAATTTACTAAATTCACTAATGGTAGATAATTATTGTTTTGTAAAGAATAATCATCTAACATTTCTTACAAGCTCTGTTTATATTACATCCTCATATACATCCTAAAATTTTCTCTTACAGACTTGATGGTCTATGGTTAGCTTCCTGCTCACCATAATTTGAAAAAATATTATTTTGTTTGTTTTTATTAGTCTTATCCTGAATTACTGCTGCCTATTATTACCACACAAATAGAGTTCCTTATATTTATCATAGTGAATTTCATCCTTGCTTCCCATACTATATCTCTAATTTGTCAAGATGATTTTGAATTGTGAAGCTTTTCTCCACTGCGGTTGTTATCCAGCTTTGTTTCCAATAACATATTTATTAAGTAAACTCTTTCTCCCCTCATCCAAGTACGCAAAAGTACCAAGCAGTGCTTCTGCAGATGATCACATTCTCCTATTTATTAAACCACTGATTCCCATTCCATGGTACAGTTGTCTTTCACATGTACAAAATAGTTAAATCTAGATCATGTTTTACAAATGGTCTTATGAAAATGTCCTGTAATGTCTTATGCAATGTCTTGTAAATGATTTTTCAGATTGGATAGCCTGTGTTGAAAACCTAGTTTAAGATATATGAAAGTAGAACAATTTTTCTTTTTTTTTTTTTTTTTTCTTTTTTCTTTTACTTCATGCATTCTTAAACTTATCAAAAGTTAGATGCAAATAAAAAATACTGGTACAGAAATGTAAGTTTCCAATCCTCTACTGCATGGACTATGAAGTAATAATAACTTGTAAAAATTCTATCAGATTAATAGGTTAGAATAGAATAATTACATATTAAATGAGATCTAAATTTCCTATCTAGATGTCATCAGTATGACTTGCTTGCTGTTACATAAAGCAGATCAGAGGCAGACCGCCTCACCAAGTGATTTTCAGCTTTCTGGCTTTCATCTGAATACAGCCAGATATTCAAGGAGATAAGGTTTTCCCTTAAAAATCCTTCTTTGAAAGTCCTCCTGAATCTTCTGGTGAACATTATTAATGTTTTATAACATTTCTGATTTTTCCATCAGTAATCATAGCTTTTCCACTTCAACAACAGGAAGTTTCACTAATACAGGGCACAACTTAACATAGAACTCAATATATTTTTTAAAAAATATGTGCTATTAAAGTGAACTAAGGATGTAAGTTATAATACCACCTCTTCCTTGCTTTTAATTCATAGACAATTAGACGATGGGAAAGTATTGCCAAATTTCAAGAAAAGATATTTGGTTTAGACGAAGAAAATAAAATTCAGAAAATTGGCTTCACTAGAGGCAAATCATGCCTGACAAATTTGATGGCCTTCTATGATGGCATTACAGTGTTGGTGGGTAAGGGGAGAGCAACAGACATCATCTACCTGGACTTGTGCAATGTGTTTGACACTATCCCGCATGACATCCTTGCCTCTAAACTGGAAACACATGGATTTAACTCATGGACATTAAGATATTATTGTGGACATTATAGATATTAAGAAAAAATTCTTTACTGTGAGGATGGTGAGACACTGGAACAGGTTGCCCAGAGCAGCTGTGGGTGCCCCATCCCTGGAAGTGTTCAAGGCCAGGCTGGATGGGGCTTTGAGCAACCTGTTCTACTGGGAGGTGTCCCTGCCCATGGCAGGGGAGTTGGAACTAGATGATAATGTCACTTTCAACCTAAACCTTTCTAGGATTCGATGTTTCTGTAAAAATATTTAGGAATTCTAAATAACTGTTTCTAAGAATAGATGCTGTGCTCCTGCTTGATTGAAGTGAAAAACTAACAACCTTTAACCTATAGCAAGCTAAAGTATAGGATTTGAAATAGCTATTTCATAAAATACTATTTAAAATAGTATAGGATTTAAAATAACAATTTATCTGTCTGTCCTACAACACCATTGACATATCCAAAGTTATTGAAATGTCTTTTTTTTATTTTGCTAGGTTTTTCTGTACTCACTTAAGCTACTAGCATTTTCTCCTTTCTGTTTGTCATTAACAGCAATTAGGACTACTTGAAAATTAAAATCTTTTGTGAAAGAAAAAAATTTCTTTAGCATAATAAATAACCTCAGTTCAGTTAGGAGTTGAACTTTTTACAAATAAGTGGTTATCAAAATAGATTAACATTTCAATTTTTGACATCTAATTTTGCAAATTATATTTATTTTTTTTCTGTAGTAAAAAAGTACAAATATCAAAACAGAATTCAGATTTTGAAAGAATGTAAACAATCCATGAAAGCCGTCAGCATTACAAAAATATCGATCTTAGGAAAAAAGGGGGCTTTGGGCACAAAAAATTGTAATATCTAATACTTTTCATTTGAAACACTTTATTCTATCAGCAATGGAATATAAGAAATATATACACTTTGTCTTGTGCTAAAAACAACTATATGACCTTTTACAGTTAGGGTTGCTAACAATACTGCTGCTTCCGTATGCAGTTGCATTAATTATGGAGCTATAGGTGTATAGCTAGTCTAGAATGAGCATTGCGAAAGATTTTGACCTCTGGTTTTCTTTCTGTCTAGCGCACCACTACTCATGAATCAACACAGATTCCAAATGTAAAACACTGATTGATTTGGTTTGCTGCCGTTCATGATCTAATAATTGAGAAAGGTTGCTTGTGGGTGGCCCATGTGCTATGGAGGTATCAGGTAACGAGGAAGAGAAGGTTGCCCTTGACTATGCCCTGGAAAAAACTGGCAAGTACAAACGTCTTTCTTTGGAAACAAGTCAAACAACATTACTTTTTTCCCAAAAATGTTTCCAACTCCCTGCATCCTTTATTTTAAGAAACAAAGTGATAAAGGATTTCTTACTTCTTTTACATTAGAGACGGGTGCACGAAACAAGTTAGTGTCAGCAGCTCCCTACAACCGTAACACGCTAAACTGGTTCACATGAAGTATCATCTACCAATTTCTGTGAGACTGCTCTCAAAATAAGGGTATTATTCAGTGTAATGATGGCAGAATTTTCCCGAGGGAATGCAACCTTATATGTGTTCAAGGAGAAGAAAGAGAGATACGCACATACGAGAAGAATTAAAGGGCAGAGATGCTAATGTCCTCGAGCGAATGTATTCATTTGTATTTTTCTGTACTGTCTCAATCTAAACCAATTTCTTTAGTGTCACAAGCAAAATTTAGCTTGGACAAGTGCAGAGAAAAAACTGCTGTGATTGTTTTATTCTAAGCTGCCTCCTAGTCCTGTGCATTAGACGGCTGAAAAGTTAAGTATACAGCAGCCATTGACTTCAAATTAAGTGGTAATGAATGCAGATTTCCATGAAGATTCCACGAGTTAGTAATTACAGTTTTATTGCAATTGGAAATGGAGAAATAAACTCAGTCTCTACTGTCCCATACATGTAATTGATGAGCTAATTTGTCTTCAGCACTCTCACAGCTTTAATATTTCTCCATCAATGCCATGAAAATTAATAGGATGCAAAATGTATAAAATCATATCCCCCAAGAAACCACTGTTCATTACCAGTGAAGCATATTTATTTCATTTGCCTTTGGTGTGGGGTCACCATCTTTTTTCCTTTTTTTTTCCTTCTTTTTCTTTCTTCTTTTTTCTTTTTCTATTTTTTTTCTTTCTTTTTCCTTTTTTCTTTTTTCTTTTTTTCTTTTTCTTTTTACCTTTTTTCTTCTCCAGTTTTGTTTGCTCTTTCTCTTTATCTCTTTCTCTTCTTCTCTTGTTTTCCTTTTCTTGCTTTCTTCTCTTTTTTTCTCTCTTTCTTTCCTCAGTGACATTTTCAGACTTGGTATTTTGTGACATTTTAAGTTTCATATTGCTAACACTCTGGCAACAGAATTAAAAGTACACCCAGAGGAAGAGTTGTAGTCAGAGACATCAGCAGAGGTTTATATGGGCTCCTTTCCTTACGAATATTTACAAATAGCCAGCTTTCATATGAACAGGCTAAGTTGATTTTTTATTTTGTTTTTGTCTCTGTTGTGGTTTCTATTGTGATTCACTTTATTTTGTAAAATCTGTGACTCCACAGCATTCCTCTGGGATTCAGTTAAGCAACAATAACCAGAATAAAAAGAAACTACTGTTCTGCAGCAGACTGTGGTTGTACCAGGTGAAGGGAGATTCTCATAGAGAATGGGGAAGAAATAACCCTAACGGACACACCTGGGGGAGTGACCTGCCTTTCTGGATTTTGGCAAGAGTATCATCTGCATTTCTGCAAGGGATCACAGAGGTCCCACTAGCTGCTGTACAGGCTATGGTGCTAACCCATTGCTAACTGCAAGAATTTTGTGGCAGTTTTTTTTTTTTTTGTAAATATGGCTTTCAATGTTAATTGATGTGCAGTGTAAAATATTACTTCAGCAGTCCAAAGCAGCCCAAGAAATCCATACTCATTTAACCTTCAGGAAGGTGAGGAAATAAGGTGCTCTTTACAGGAAAGGATGAGTCAGGACTGTTTGTACCTGCTATAACTAATTTTCTTCAAAGAAACATGAGATAGAAAACAAGAAAATGCATCTACTTTTACAGAGATCTATTTAGTCTCTGGGAAAAAAAAATATTCAATGCATTCAAACATTTCAAAAAAACCTACTGGGTCTTAATTCAGAAAGAGATGTGAAAAGAGGACACTCAACAAGATATTATGTCTCTCTTTTTCCTTCTATAGCATGTATTCCCCCCAAAAGTGAACAGACGCTGCCTAGTGATTTGAGCAGTAGATGAAGAGAAAGAGCAAAATGTAAGTCTAGGAACAGGCAGGGCTCAATGACAGAAGACAAATTTGTATCTACCTTGCCACCAATATGCTGATGCCTTCTTGCTGCAGTTTCTTTATGGGAGTCACTCAGCGAAGACATAATCATTAAAAGTGCCAGCTGAAGCTTAAGTAACAGTGGGACTGTCATACTTATTTATATCTACATAGATTTATTAAAAGCATCCCAGCTATGCTCCAGGCACTAGTATAAATATTAAAAATACGAATCAAATGTCTGTGATCCTTGAGGCTTCCACTGGTGGGTTGTGGGCCTGCCATTCAAAGAAACAGCCTATAACTGGCCATCTTGTCACCTCAGCCTACACCTGGCAAAGTAAAATGACTAACCTTGAAGGTCAACAGCTGGAATCTGTGCTTATCTAGCCAGTGAGAATTATATCAGATTTATGTTCACTGCACAGACAACAGAAAATCCCCTTCCTCCAGGTTTATCTAAAAAGCCACTGGGCCTCCTCTTTTTATAGGTGAAGACTGGGAACATGTGGGCATCAGCAAGGTTAAACTTAGCATTAGCAATGCATCTATATAAAGGCATGAAGTTTGTTGTTATTTTCTTTTACAGCACAGTTGTTTTAATGATCATGCTGTGTATTTTGTGTAGAAGTCTAAAAATTCCCATTTTCTTGTGATTTTAGTGAGCATTCAAGTGTAAATACTAACTGTTTTCCCCACAGCATCTGTCTCCTGTCCTTATCATACTTTTTCTCTAGCAAATGCAATATTCTGTCAGCATACACAGATCCATCTATTTTCATTATCCTTCTACTTTTCTTCTAGATATAATTACTTTTCTATAACAAAGACCATACCTGTTACGGTTAAGAACTTCTTAAGCACAGAACAGACTTCATGCTTGTCTCTTCTCAGTTTCCCAGTGTCCAAATACAGTTTAAATTTTATAACTTTAGAAAACAGAAAACCAATTGATTTATTCCTTACTTGTACCTGCAAGATTCTGGCCTGCAGCTGCTACTTTGCATACATATCAACTAAAAGATCTCCTACCCTATTATAACTCTTGCATAATCTAGTCAGCACTAAAGCATAGGTATTATTACTGAGGTTTTGTCAAAAAAAGGCTCTACAATACAAACCCCAACAAAGCAAAAAACTACATTTTTTTATTTTCTAATATATTTGTGCTTGTACTCCACAATTTCCTAAAGTGGAAGGGGGTGGCAAGTCAAAGTGTGTCACAAATGTTACTCACACAACTAGGGTGGACTTGCCCATTAGCAATGTTCCAAATTAATAACCTGAAAACAGCTTCTAATCCAGTGTTTTCACTTCCCAGCCGCTATGTACGGTTCTGGTCTCTGCAGCTCCAGAATGCAGATAGTGTAATAAAATTATTAGAAAGAGGAATAATAAAAATGCTAGTCTTCATTCTCCATTTGAAGAGGAAGAGGTTGCAGAGGAGTATAATTAAGGTTTGCAAAATCATGATTGTAATGGTAAGATGAATGCAAAACTGCTACTCAGGAAATTCTACAATGCTGGAATCATTGGGTGCAAAGTTTAATTTTGAAAAAGAAAAGAAAGTGCTTTTTACACAGCAGATAATGAGCTTCTGAGATATGGCATCACAAAAGGTTTACAAAGGCAAACAGAATTAGCAAATTCAAAAAAGGATTAGCCTGATTCATGGAGAATAGGTCTTCAAACAGACCTGCAAAGTAGACAGGTACCGGGTAAACTACTTAATGCTAATATGATTGTGGGAGCTAGAGGGATATGAGGGGAAAGGACCACCAACACCATGCCGCTGCTGGAGGGAAACTGCCAGGTCAGGCCGACCATCAGTGTCACCTCCTGGGGAATTTCTAGCATTTCGTTGCTTGAAACATAGCCCTTTTCATTTGCTTGCAAAATCTGACTGTTGGATAACCTTTCATAATTAAGTTTCCAGGTCAAGCCATGTTTTCTTCTTAAGTGGTGTATTCACTGAGTGTCTACACAGTCTTTGAGGACAGCTGGAACTTAAACAGAAACCTGTTGTATCTACTCTTCTAGGGGAGGACAAATCTTCCCTTGGAGGTGAGTACACAACAGCTTTCTTAAAAAATATTTAACATTTTTTCCCCAAACTCACAGTTCTGATACTTGATGATTCAAATTCCCATGATTTCATGTAAGATTTTTAACAGGGAGCTCATTTTTGCCTCAGATCTGGAAAAAATTCCATGTCATAAAAAAAGTTAATAAAATTTGACACCCAAAGTCCGCCTGTCCTTATCAAAAGCCATCACAAAAGAGGTAAGGGGCTGACTTGTGACCTATAGGATGACCTATGGGTCAAATCATGAAAGAAAATCTTCACTGTATGATACATTTCCTCACAGAGATCTGGTCTATGGATAAACGGAGAGACATAAACGAACACACTGTTTCCAGTCTTTAAACCATCATAAACCACTACAAATAGAACAAGAAAAAGAGCAGCAAGAAACAGCAATAAATCCTAAAATGGGAGAAAACAATTTTTAAAAAGGAGTAAAATGAAGATAGACACAGCATCCTTCAACATACAAGTTACACAAAGTATGCAATTTAAGTCAGATGAACACTGTGTAATATTTTTTTGAAGTTGCAGTTTGCTCTCAGTATTCAGCAACAAGAAAGGGAAAGGGTCAGTATAAGAATACCTCTGTCTTTTGAAAAATAAAAAACTGCTTCCTTTATTCATCAGGGATGACCCAACAAGAGATACCTTTGACCTACAGTTTTAAGCAAACAGAGTCTCACAAAGCAGAAGTATATTGCATTGTAGGAAAGCAATATGTCTTTTAAAAGGTACTATTTGGTTCTCCCTATTTCCTCCCTCTTGTGTGTACCCTCTTACAGGATTGGCGCACTGCACCAAAATTCACCTATAACTGGCAGTTCAAGTAAAAAAGAAAAACAAAAATGGAAAAAATACAGTGAAGTGAACATTTTGATAAATGAGTTTCCTCAGTTTCTTAGGCAATGACGCATGCAATTCTAATTTTAACATAAAGGCGACATATGCACAGTGGAAACCATATTTATTTAAATCCTTTTGTTAAAACAACCCTTTAACTTTTAAAGATAAATGAGATATTTTTTATGGCTTTGGGATTTTTCCAAAATACAGTTCTTCTGTTTGAACAAGGGTGTGAAGGATCAAATCACTGTCTACAACAGCTTGGAAAGAATACAGTCTTGATGGGCATGAGGATAATTCTAAGTTCAGCCAAAGTGCAAAAGAAACAAAGTACCCCTCAGGTACCTGTCAGAGGCAGGTGTGATATCCTCAAGACATTCATACTGTGCTTTGGGCTTTATCCCCTGTGTCCACTTGTCATTAGTGCCCATTTCTGATCTGGTGAAAGGCTGTTACAAGCATGCAGTCTTTTTTATTGCTGTCCTTTCTCACAGCTTTATTCACATTTTTCCCCTTCATAGATTTTGATGAAAAGGTTTTTATCATTTCTGATAACCTGGTGAAATAACCTCCTTTCATACTTTTGTCCAACTGGCCTAGTCCTTCCAATTGTCTTGCAAAAAAATTCCTGCAAAGGGAAGGTGATAATGGTTCAACTTGTCCAGGGAGATGTCTCTTATGCAGAAGCAGCCCCTTGTGCCCAACATCATTACAGCTCCTGACCGTCACAGACAGTAAGGAAAACAGCCAAAGCCCCCTCAGACCATTTATTTTGAGCTGTGTCTATCACACCCATGGCCACTTGCAATTTTCATAAAGGAAGGAGTGCAAGTGAAGAAAAAACAAATCTACCTGAGAATTTACAGGTGCATAAAGGGACTTTTTGCCCTAGCAGTCACAGAACTATTAAATTCTGTGATAGCAAAGTTACTATCTGGAATTGGCTCTGTCAGACATGGGGGAAGCTTCTAGTAGCTTCTCATAGAAGCCACTCCTGTAGGTCCCCTGCTACCAAAATCTTACCACGCAAACCCAATACATTCTACTCCTCACCTCTGTCAATCACATATTTAAGTATTACCATTAAAATCCACATTCATTACACAATCTTCATAAATTTCACAAACTTCACTCACATCAACAAAAAGACCTCCCCACACCAAAATCAAAACGTCATCACAACACTAAACAAAAGTGAACAATTTACACCCAATCCACTCCTCATCCCTTCACTGCAATTACAACCACAAAATTCTGCATGATCATTCCGCTCTCTAACATCAATCGTTCCATTGCCCATTACCTCTTCTAACTATATCCTTATGTCGAATTCTTCATGCCCCACATTGGGCGTCAAAAAGCACCGCATAGTGGTTGCTCCGGAAGATACAGGCTGCAATAATGAATGGCCTCCTCACCTCTCCCTCCTCTCCTGTCTTCTCCTTTCTCATAGTTTTTATAATTGGTTTGTTATCAACATGTATTGGGTCTGGCTGAGGTGAAGTTTCCCCCATGGCAGCCCTCATAGTGCTGTGCTTTGCATGGGTAGCTGGAAAGGTGTTGATAACACCTTTAGTGCTTTGGCTACTGCTGAGCAGGGCTCACACAGCATCAGAGTTGTCTCTCCAACATCCCCCCTCACCAGTAGGCAGGGGGTGGGCAAGAATTTGGGAGTGGACATAGCCAGGACAGCTGACCCAAACTGACCAAAGCAATATTCCATACCACACGACATCTGCTCAGAGGAAACTAAGATGGAAAAACCCTTGTGGGTCAAGATAAAGTTTCTCCTCCTTCTCCCTCATCCTGCGAAGACAGGGAGTGATAAAGCACCTGGTGTCCAGCGAAGGTCAACCCACCACATGCCTTTCACCCATCTTTTGTGCCCATACCTCTTTCCATAGCAGCTTTCTAAAACATGCAAAAATCACTCTTACATGAAGATAACTATAAAAGCTGGGCAGGTTCTTTTGTAGTCTCAGAATTCAAACTGAACATCCATCTTATATAAGTTACAGTTTAACCAACTTCTTTTAAACAAATTTTTACTAACAATAGAATTATCTTCTGTTAGAAACCCAGTAAACTTCACCAAAAATAACTTAAGTTTGGCTCTTAAGAAATTCATATTTCATTTTTTTTAAGAACAAAAGAAGTTGTGATTGCCATGAGAATTACAATATACCACTTTGCACAAGTTAGGGCAGTGACCACCCATGGCTACAAACTTTTGTGAATGCATCTGTTTCCATAAATGTTTTGTCCTCTCATCCAACTCACCATCTGTCTTATCCACCTGTTGCATTATGCCTGAATCTTAGGCTGAAGTCTCTAATGTAAGGGCTCTTTTGTGCCATTTGTGAAATGCTTGGGATGATTAAATTCTGACCCCAGTTGAGAACCTCAGGGACTTGTACCATTCAGGCAATGAATAATCAGAAATACAAAATACTCTGGTAATTTCACATAGTCTCAGTCATAAACTTAATATTTTCAGCCAAGTGTGCTCTCAGCAACTATGAAGTAAGCTTAAAACTCTAGCTCCTGCAATGGCAGAATACAAGTCAATATGCTCTATATTTTACAACATGTGGTCTGTGATGGTGACCTAATCTTGAGAAAGGATAGAAATAGGCACGTCTCTAGAAATGGTAGCATCTTGGGAGTCAAAAGCAAGTGCTCAGAAAGACTTTATAAATGGAAAACATTTTCCATTTTCTCTAATTTAGTAGAAGCATATAATCAACAAACTCACATCTTGGATTTAGAATGAACATCTTGACTGATAATTCAGTAATATCATATATCACCCAACCCCGAATTGCAGTGACTGTGTAGTTCTGATTCAGTTTATGGCATGAATTTTCCATTCAATGCTAAACTAAAATGCCTGTAGAAAAACACAGTGGTAATTATATATTTGACAGCATCAAAATACCATGAAATTGATTTAATGTCTTTGCATTCTGAAGAGCAGAACTGAATTTACTTTTTGGTAAAATCTCTGAATTTATGTTTCTCAAACTATGCATAGCTTAGGCTGACAGTTAACTCAGAAAGCAGCAAAAGTACTTTTGTATTTTGTATTTTGGCTGGGTGAATGGTGCATTTCCAGATTGTACATTTAGTACAAGGGATTAGATGAAGCCAGTTGGGAAATAGGTTAGAAGGAAAAAAACCCCATGTATTAAAAAAGGATATGAAAACATAAAAAAAGCTAACAAACGTGTTAATGGATGTTGGCAGGCAGCAGATAGCCCAGGTATACCCATCATTGATCAGCAGCTTTGCTGATTTTGCGTTTTCACAGGCTTTGGCAAGCAGCTCACCCTCCACTCTTGGCAAGAGTGAGAAGAAACATCATTTGTTTGGAATTTTTCCCTCAGCCGATGGCACTGACCATTTGGGCCAACATTTGGCAAAGAAGAATTTTTGTTCAGCTTTTATGATCCGGCTGTAGCTGCAATTGCTTTTAAACAGGAAGCACTTTCCAGTTCAGTAATGTGTCTGCTGAGGCTCTTCTGTTGCTCTCTCTGGTATAAAGTAGAAGCTTTCAAGATTAGACATCTCTCTGGAAAGGTGAATTACTTCCTTTCATTCCCAGTGATAGTATTTCAGCTCTAAGTTGAATATGGGCTTGAATGCCTGCTCCTGGATTCCTTCTTCAGACAGGTAGCTGGGGTCCCTCACAAGAAACAAGGAGTCCCAATACTTAGGGTATTTTCATTTTTATCTTAAGACGCTAACATCCAGAATTCAGAAATGCTTAAGAATTACATACTGTATTTTTCTCCTTCTGAACACGATTTTCAATTCTTGCTGCTTCACACTGAAAGAGGAATGCTTACAGACTGGTCACATAGAATTATGCATATGATGTATAATGTCTTTTAAGATTTCAAGTTCTTGTTACTTTTAGAGTATTTTAGTTTAAATATATGCAAATAACAATGAAAATTTGCCATTATCAGGGTGCAACTAATTTATGCACAAAATGTACCTAGAATTCTTAGGACTTAGGAAAGTAACTATGGTTAGTCTGTCTAAATGCATAGACTGTTTGGTTTTGGCAAAGATGTTTTATTCCAAGCTATCTTGCTGCTGGATGTTTGGGTTTTTTTTTACTTTTGAGGAAAGAAAATGTTGTTGAGCTTTGACATGCATGTTGAGCTTTAACATACATGTTTTGATAAGAAAGTGACCTTGTTCTAGAACTAAGTGCTCTTATCAGTAAAACACAATGCAAGTCTGTAAAAAAAGACAGAGGGGTAACATCACAAAGGTTTTGGAGAGGGAGGTCTACCAAATGTGTAAAGAAATTACATGCCTAAGAAAAAAAAACATTAGTAATCATGCGCAGATACAGCTCAATGCTTGGTACTGTTCCTTTAAAAAATACATTCTTTTCTTTGATATAGAGGAAAGTGAGATTAGCCAATTAACAGCACAGTTCTGCCCATCACATATTAACAATAAAAAAATTAAAACAAACTCAAAATTCTGAAGTGTGTACATAAGTTGCACATTCACCAAAAAATACAGTTCTGTCCTAAGCTATGTGATTTTAGTCCACAACGTCTAAATACTGCACAGACTCTGCACACTTAGCATCCTACATAGCAGTAATGAACATCAATGAACACCAGTAGCTATTTATGTGGCTAATTATCCAGTGTTCAAACAAACTCACAGCTGCATGAGCATATTCAAGTACATGTCTACCTTGCTTTTGATGATAAGAGCTATTGTTAAAAAATATTAGCTCAAAATATTTGAGCTAGCACAGATGTTCACTGTTTGCATCATGGTACTTTTTATTGGAATTAAGAACACCTCATGTGTCATAGTTGACATACTTATTTACAAGGAGGGAGGGTCGTGACCAGGAGAACTTACTATACAAGAGTAAAAGTAGAAACTGTCACTTTGATGCAGAAAGAGCATATGAGCTGAGTAGTATTACATGGGACAGTCACCCAAGTTGGGTCCCTAAACCATGTTTTCTGATACCAACTCTTGTTTTTTTTCTCTTCTGTGTACTACTTACTATGATTTGTCTTTCCCCTTATAAAAATTAATCACAGATGGTTTTGTTATACCTAAAAGGGAGGAATTCTAAAACTGTTCAAAAACTATTTATCAGTACAATGTGATAAAAAAATACCTAGACATAAAAAAATATTACAAATGCTATTGCTTTAAAATAAGGCCCCAAATAATCTTTTGCAAGATCCTTCCAAATGGTGATTCTAACTTAAATAATTTTTTTTAAACCAAGTGAAGCTAGAACCATCTGATGCAATTTGTGTACTTTTTACATCACTTGTATCAAAAGCATTTCACATACCTTTTTCACTGTACTCAATGTTGGTGCATGGCAAATATGAAGACCAGTATAATTGTCTGTACTCACACCTATATTCATTGCTAAATTCTATATATGATATCAAAATAACCCAAATAAACCTTTGTCAATTAATGACCTTCAAATTCAGTCCTCTGACCTAAAGCAATGGGATCCTTTCCAATTTAGATAACTCCTATGCTAAAGCCTTAATGTATTATGCTTTTTTCACTGCAGAAAGAGAACTGGAAACCTTACCAATTTATTATGCTGAATGAAGCCATCTTAAAAATTTATTATTAATCATCACATTGTGAGTTACACTTATCTTTACCTTTCATTACTCTAATAGATATATACAGGTATATAGACATATACAGTGTTTTGGACTCCTGAAGCTATTAATGTATTCAAAATGTACAACTGTTTTGAAATAAAATCAGTTTTGCCATTAGGGAGACATTGATTTCTATTATGAAATGGACTGACCAAAATAAACACCACTATGTTGAGAATGAAAGCACATTTTCTATATATCTATGTTATAAGTGTTCATGTTGGTTTATCCACATCTTACAAGTACACTTAACTTACGACAAATTAAAATATTTTAAACAAAAAATTTACATGTATTTACTTTACAAATCACTTTATATGTGATTACATAATTTAATTAATACATCTCAATGAAAACATCATGAGAGAAAATGCAAAAATAGAAAAATGTTTTTAATGGAACTTGTAGGAATGTATCTTATCACACCTTGGGCTGTAGGTACAAATACAGACAGGGCACTGTATTGGCTTAAATAACCTTGCACTTTCTATAACAAGGCAAAACTCCAGTGCAGATATACCCAAGTTACCTTTAAGCTTATCAGCCAAGGTATAAAAGCCATGGTAGCTGCAGCAATAGGGAGCTTGGTAAGAACTAATTTACCATCTTAAAAAGCAGAATTATTGTGTGCTGAGTTCAGAAGCCTGGCTCATTTTGGTAATTAAGCTAAGGCAGAAAGCTAAAACACAGGGAGGGATGTGGGGAGCTGCAGTCTGCAGGTCTTCTTTACACTCATACCGTAACTTGTCCCTTCACTGAGCACTTCTGGTCAGCATCCCCTGGCCTCCAACTCAGTGAATCCCCTGACTCTACATCTATCGCGGACGGAATGATCAGCTTCACTAGTTAGAGTGAAGTAGTGAAATATTTATTAAGGTGAAACAGTGATTTAACAAAATCAGTAGTAAGTGTGATAAAACCAGTAGTAAATGCCATAGTGTTTTACGAGATTCGATGTCAAGATACACTCTATTATTTACTGCAGAGAGGACAGGGTCAGACAAGCTGTCAGGGAGACCCTCCTGTTGAGTCACGAGGTTCAGAAAGGACCCCCTTGCTTTCTAAACTCCTTCTCAGAGAGGAGTCTGGGTGCAGCTGGGTCCAATCCTGGTCCCAGACTTGGTCAACGGTTTATGTCTAAAGGATTATATATGCACAATCAATCCTTTCCATTACTTAGCTAAGAATTCAAAGTTTAGCATGCTATTAGTCACTTACTGAGAGTCTGTTGCAGCAAGGACTCTCTCAACCTCGAGGAGTAGAACCTTAAGCAAGTGTCCTCACAAAAGGGGAGATCCTGGCGTGCAGCCCGCTGCCACACAGGAGAGCTCCAAGGGCTCCGGGGCTGTCCACTATTTATACAGTAAGATAATTGACCTATAGTCATATTCTCATGGGAACAAAATATCTAGGTCCCCACTCCAGACAGTATTTTGACTGTGTTGCCAGCCATCCCCCAAACTCCAGGTGCCAGTTGTCACAACTGCTGTTGTGATGGCCATGGTGGCCAAGGCCCGAGCAGGAGCCGGGGAGTGTCGGGGGGAGCAAAACAGGAAAAGCACACCACCACAACATCCACTTACTGATCCTCTTTTCTGTAGTCATTTAACTCCATATCCCATTTCCCTCCATTTTACCTAAAAATACCTTCACCCCCCCTTTAGATTCCTGGGTCCCAGGGTGGGTGAGCAAGTACCACCTCATGAATCTGTGGCTGGGTTTTAGAAGAAAGAGGGAAACTTTAGCTGTAAATCTCTTTTCCAGGAAGGAGGCAAAGCAGGCAGAAAGACAGTCAGTGATAGGAGGCAGATTATTCTGCCTGGGCTGAGATTTGGGAGGACATGAAAGCTGGAGTTCCTGGGATTGCTCTGAGTTTGGTTTCACCCCTGCCTGAAATCTCACAGGCAGCAGCCACACACCCAGACTCACAAGAACTGGCAAAATCGCAGCCTTGATGAGAAAGAAGGCATGTGTTAGAGCTGCCAGTGTTTATGGGCAGTATGCCCAGCATCCAGGGAGAGAAATATCTGCGATGTGCTGGAGAAAACCTTTTTCATGTTTCCTACCTAGGTGTCCCAGCAGGATTTGGGCCTTTTTAGACCCTGTATCATGCTAATATGGATTTCTGTCAGCCAGCTCAAAAGCATGTATTTTCCACACTCTGGAGTGACTGAGATATTCGTCCTACTTGGTTATCAACTGTGCAACCACCAGCTCAGTTTTCACTGAGACAACAGATAGAAACTGATATGCCTGTGAGCTGGTGTTATGGATGGAAACAAAGTTTAATAGTTTGTCAGCTTCTCAGTTGGTATAAATTCATACAGCTTCAATGTTCACACTGGCAGTGGATCCACCCTTCACAAGTGAACGTAGGTGCCAAAAGGGTCAACGTGGCACCTGGATCCCACTGTTGGTGTACACAGTAGCAATTGGGATGAGCCACACAGTTGGCCCTGTACCTCATAGCAATGTAACCACAAGGGCTCACAGCTTCATCAGATGGGCAATGAGAAACATGGCATGACACTTCACTCACTGTTCATTCAGCTGCCTTATCTCTTCTCCCATTCAAAAAAAAAAAAAAAAAAAGAAAAAAAACAATTGCAGTAAATTGGGGTGATGGTTTTATGGTTTTATGACAGGGACAACTGCATGTTAGGAACTGAACTGAAATCACATCTTTCTGTCATGGAACAGACATCATATGTAATGAATTTCAGTCATCCTTTTCTCACTGTGGATTTAAACCAACAATTTAGAGATGAAAAGGTCTGGATGTCCTTAGCAATTCCCTAAGCTCAAGCAGAAGAAGCCGTCGCTAATCCCTTAAATTCCAAAAGTTATTCTGCTGAAAGATGCCATTGCATCCATATCTTCCCAGCAAAAGAAATACCATAAATTGTTACCTAATTTAAAACAAACATAAAGAAACTCCACAGTGAAAATGAAAGCATGAGTCAGTAGCTATCTTGCATTTTCTTACAAGTTATGTGTTGCATTTTAATCAATGAAAGTAAAGCATAGGTTCTGTTTCTAGGAATCTAAAATATTGGAGATGTTAAAATCTTCATTTAGTTCGTATTTTATGTCAGTATTTCTGCAAAAAAATTGTTTAGTTCAGGATTGTGGATTGTGTATGTGTTACTGTATGAAGTTGTAACTTTAATCCAAAAAAAGTATATGTAACCTCAGTTCTTCTTTTAACTTGTGTGCCCCATAGAAAGTGTTTCTGTCAATATTTTAATTTCAGTGAGTATGAATGAGAGAAAAAAACGAAAAAAACCATGTAATTCTAAGTAGATGGTTGTCACAGACTGCATACCACAACTAGGGGTTATTATAGAAGTTTATGCTGCTTGCTACACTATAAAAAATTCCTGCACATAAATGCTGAATTAAATAAAGTCTTGGGTAACACTTCAGAAAGATAATTCATTTTTATTATTTTCCTGTCTCTCAAAGTCTTTTTTTAACATATCTATCTATGTTAAACTACCCATGCCCACGGGCAGACGTAGAGTCTCTGCAATGCTGTGGCTCCTGCAGCAAGTTCTTATAGTTCCACTAAGAGTGAAAAACAAGCAGCTCCCGTCCCACAGCAGGACTACTGCAGACATTTCTTTAGGCTTGGCAGCAGAAATTATAGTGTTGAAAATAAAATTATAAAAACATCCAGGAAGCACCAAATGCATTTCTGAAATGTAATGCAAATACAAACATTGTCACTTTGCTCCCCATTTACTTTCTGAATACCAGGAATTATTTCAGAAACAGTTCCTTTACGGTAGCAGAGGTCACATATATAGCTATGGATGGAAGCAGTCTGTGTCTTCCAAATGGACGCAGGATTTAGTATATCTGCGGGGACTTAGGTAATCCTTTCACTTATAGGGAGAAACATGAACATTGGTGAAAAGCCATGTAGAGGCCACACACTATTCACAAGCTTTTGTCAAAATATTTAAGCAGCTATATAAAACACCGTTTTGCACATATAATATTCCTTTATTTTCTCTTTCTTCAACTACTTCCTTCTCCATGTTTTACCTCTTAACTCTTCAAATGACTCATTTACTGTCACTGTCTAGTTTTCTTTAAATTGCTGGTGAAAAATCACAGGACGTCTTAAAGTTTATCACTAGCACGTACCCCGTGTGCTGAGCACTGTACCTACACAATAAAAAGAGATGTGCATCTCACTGGATTGGAGAACTATTGTAACTGCCAGCAGCTGCCTATGGCTAAGCAAAAAAATCATCATCCAGTCATGTAAGTCTCCAGTCAGTAACAATCACTATGTGATATCCATATAAGAATGTTAGTGTATATTTTGATTCTGATCAATTTATCTACTCCTGATATAAGGAAATAAAATACCTTGTGCAGGCTCACACTGCTAAACTGGAATTTTTTTATGACTTAGAAAAGAATGAAATTATTTTCTTTTTGTTGACATCTCTCTCACTTAAAAAAATAATTTTTTTTTTTTAAAAAAGGAGAATGGCAGTTGCTGCCTACCATATGGCATGAGATTTTTTTTTTGTTTAACTGATACTTTACTGGGTGAAAGGGAGTTGAAAGGATCTTTTTTGGACAGTAATATTCTTCAAAATAACACAGTAATACTTTCTGGATTTTGTCCCACTGATATATAGAATAACTCAGCAAAAGGCTGCATGTACAATTGTGCTTTGTAGAGATCACTGTATGTATAATTTCACCTGGAAAATTTCATGTAAAATTGCCTTAATTGCATTTTTTATATTTCTTTCCAATGTATTAAATGGTAGCTGACTGACCTGGTTTGAGTTCACACTTCTTGACTTTTCTCAACAAGTACTCTTTTTTTTGGAATTACCAGCTATGGAGATAGTCCAGAAAATCATTCAGCTTAACACACCTGTGCTATTTAAAACTTAACCTGCTCTGTAAAGTATTTCTTATTCTAAAGAATAAGATCTACTAAACCCTGAGCAAAGCACAACATAGGTGTAGCTACACTGGTATGCAAGACTAATTTTCCAGGTGACCTAAAACTTTCTAAGCCATATCTTTCTTATAGACATCCTGTCCCCTTTCAGGGAGGTGCTTAATACCCAGGACTAGAGTGGCCCCAGCTGCCCACTGGCCTGCTCTGCTCCTTACCTTGGGGTGGTGGGACAGTTGCCACTACCCTCAGAAGCTCACAGCCTTAACGCTGCCCTGGGAACTTGGAGTCAGATCTGACAAGTGAAATCTGGGAGAAAAAAAGTATGTTGAGGATGTTGGCTTTTCAACGCCCTTGATCATGAGGTTGCCTGCTGAGTTGCAGACCCATGTTAGCCTTAACTTTTCTTTTGGGTGGAAACCTCTCTTCTCATCCTTCACATCCATCAGTGGTTTCTAATCTGGCTCAGGACTGGATTGTTCTTCTGAATGCTTCCTGTTCACCTCTGAGCTCAGTGAGGAGCTTCCTGTTCCTCTGCGTTGGCTCTCTGCTGGAAAGGAGTGCTCTTGTGATTTGAGCTGTCCTTGAAGTTTATCCGCTCTCCTCTTCACCTTTACTCTTCAGAACAGTTTCCTGTAGGATCCTGCCAAGAGATTCCCAGAACAAGCTGAAATCTGCTGTCCTGAAGTCCACAACTATGACTTTGCGAACTTGGTGAAGGATCTAAAGCACAAGTCTTACAAGGAGCGGGTGAAGGAACTGGAGTTGTTCAGCCTGGAGAAAAGGAGGCTGAGGGGAGACTTTGTTGCTCTCTACAAATACATGAAAGGAGGTTGTAGCAGTTGGCCTCAATGATCTTAAAGTTCTTTTCCAACGTAAACTATTCTGTGATTCTGTGATTCTATGATTCTCTCTTCTGGGCTTTTTTCAGGATCTTAGCTCAACAGTTTCATGGTGATAGCCCTTGACTATTGCATGCTCAACCACTTCTTCCTTGCTTTTGATAAACACCATCAGAGAATCTCCCCTGGTGAACTCATCAATTGTCTTTGTCAAGAAATTGCCATCAATGCACTCCAGAAATTTCCCAGCTCACGTTCACTCAAGTCTATTGCCTGCCTGGCAGATATCAGAGGAATATGTGCAACAGATAGTTTTTCTTAATGAGGGAACATCAAGTATTTTTATCTTATTCAAATCTATGTGTCTGAAAATTTTAAATTTTCATTTTTGATGATGTTAAATAAATCACTAAAATAAAAAATGGTGAGAAAGAGCTGCTTCAGAATAAAACATAAGTGTTGTAAATAGTCTGATTTGGTACCTGTCTCATAGTTCAATGGGATTATTATTACTCCATCTTTCATTCCCTCTGAAAGCTAAGATAGCATAGACTGCTCCATGTCCTGCCCCATTTATAATTCTTAGGTCTTGCAGCTGGATAAGGATATACAGCAGCTTGAGCTATCTGTGAGCTTTTCTAAATTCCTCAAAACGTTCCTGCAGTACATATGGCTCACTGGAAGATGCTGAGAATAATTAAGAGTAGTCTACTGAACAAACCCTTGCAAGATTTTCTTGACAGTTAAATGGTAAAATTTCCCACGGGCATGAATGTATCAATTCTTCCTCGGCTCTAACTCATGCCTGCAAGTGCAAAGGGTGCTGTCTTTTCAGTGTCATTGCACTAGTCACCCCGAATGCCCTTAAATAAGGCATGTGCTTAAAAGCAAAGACATACATTTATAGATGCAATACCAGCGTACTTAGTGATTCCAATTGCTAGGGTGATTGCTGAAATGGAGCATTTCTGCTGAATGCATCACACTCTGTTTCTCTCAGGTATGTGGAATTCAGATACTCTCATGCATTAGGATTAATAAATAATAATTAAATGCAAGTAAGTAGTGATCAGGAGAACAAACAAACAACTGCTCTGATGATAGAAAGGCTTCCCATTATTCACCTGTGTAATTCAACTAATTTCTACAAAGCTGATAATATGATTATTCAAACCCAAAATTCCTTGTCTTCATCTAGCAGCAGAATGTTATGTGGTTTGGCAGTTACGCAAGTGTTCCCCATATACCAAAAGCTGAGTCATTTGTGACTGTGCTTTCAAATAGAGTTTCTGTTACTAAAACTAAACTGACAATCACTGTGAGAGGTTTAGGTTGTGTAAAACTCAGGTTCAAGTGTGACATTGTCAAATATCTCTCTATAATCTCAAACAGCTGAAGACAGAAAAAATGTAATTGATCAAAATGTCTCCGTCTCACATTACTCTATACTTCTTCAATTTGAGTTAAATAATTCAGTTGGTTCATTTTCTCAAAACACATCCCATTGCTTCTCATGAGTCTTTTGGCCTGATTATGTGTTTGTGTCACACTAAAGTCTCATCAAAGTTCATTTTTCCATTGCACTAGGCTTTGGAAAGAGAAGTGAGAATGAGTTGCCACTGCAGTTTTAGATACCACAGTGAAATACCATAAAAGAATCACGAACATTTAAGGTTGGCAGCCCCTTTGTGACAAGCAAATATTAGGTACAATATATCTGATTCACTTGATAACCTAAAAATGTTGTTACATTGAGTAGCTGAAGTAAAAATTGTTTTGAAGTTACTGCTTACTACTGAAACCCATACTGTGTTATCAGTCTTCGGGATTGTTTCCATAGTAAAATGTAGGAGAAAAAAAAAAAAAAAGTTAAAAAAATCTGTGAAGAGTGATAACATGATAACATATGTTTTTTAATGGAAGAGGGAAAAAGAAAGAAGGAGGATTGCACTGATGATATGGCCTGCAGTGCTCTGAGTATGGTACAGTATTTACAGCAAGACACAGTCTGTCTGCATTGGCTGGTACAGTGTTTTTACTCATACGTTTCCACCAGTGTGGTTCACAGTGCACATGATTTGATATAGCTTCTGCCAACAGTTTTAATTGGACTTATGCTGACTGTGCAGCAGTAAAACATTGCTGTGGCATTGACTGTGAGTTTCTGCCATAGCAGCTCTGGGAGGGAAAAAGGTGCTAAGGGTGCTCAGCACCTTGCTACCTGTTGCAGAGCCCACTGAGGTCAAGAGGATTTTTTGCCAGTGGTCTCTGTGGGACTTGAATTAGGCTTTACATTTCTGGCAGGAAGTCTTCACCATCCAACCTTCCTCTAAAAATAGTGGGATATGGCTTCCCCTTTCAACATATTAGCCCTAAAACAGCCAACTGCATAGAAGTCCACACTATTTGCTGAGGCACTTCAGATCAGTTCTGTTTATGGCTCCACTACAGTTGTACGGGGGGATGCAAGAGCAGAGTTTAGCTTGATAGATTTGATTGTCACCTCCCTACTTCTAAAGTGATCTTGTGCTCTCAATAACTTCTGTTAGATGACCAACTCTGGGAGCAATGTGCGCTTATCTGGCCAGCTATAACAAAGCCCCCTTAATAAAAGTGTGTGGGGGGGTGATTTTTTGTTCAACAAATATAAAGCTATGCCATCTGGTTCTGGAGTAAAGAAAAACTTGCTGGATTTTTTCAAGGTTGCTCTGAGAACAAAGCACTATTTCTTCGAAGTCTCAGAACTGTTTTTCTGCTGCTATTCCAGTCTGATTATTTCTTTAAATGTTATATTTCAGCTGATGAGCATTTGTGTTCTCCTATTTAGTCCTCTCACATTGTCTTTTCCCTGTATCCCACTTCTGCATTTTCCTGTAACTTTGATAAACTTCTTACATTTGATCTGCAACCATTTGAAAATTGTGGTCACCATAAATATGGGGCAAAGAAAATAGATGAGTTTTATGCTTGTACCACAGAAGTAAGTCTCATGCCCTGTATTGAATTGACATATCATTTCAAATAATAAACTTATCTTACTGGATGACAAAAAGACTGACAGGTACTTATAAAAGAATTACTTTATACTCGCTACTATTTTATTTATATTGGTACACAGTAAAGGGTACTGACAGTATTTAGAAATTCTTAATAAAATCAGGATCTAATTATTTTCCCATTTATATTAGTTCACTTCTTTCCTTCGATTTCTGAAACACAGCTGATACATGCTGGCTGGAGGTTTTTTTGTCCCTATCCAAAGTCATAATCACAACACTTTCCAACTTCACAAACTAAGAAATGTCTTCCAAGATGTCAAAAAATCAAGTACAGAAAAATAACAAATAAAATAAGTATGTGCATGAGAGTAAGAGACAATCTGGCAGAAGACTCTTGAATATTTTATTATATAAAGGAGAAAAAATCCTAACAGAAAACAAAAATGAAAAAAATGAAATCGGTAACATATTTTTACAGCTAATAAAGTACTTCTTATGAAGTTCTCCAACTGAAAGTTCTATTAAAGTTAAAACAAAATTTTTGAAGTTAAAAAATAATTCTAATTTTTTTTTAGTTGGAGTGTTTCTGCAAAAGAGTGAGAAAGACTCTAGAGCTGTCAGAAACTGATATTTAAGATTACACCTGAAGCACAAGCCATTTAGGTTTGAGCACCTCCTCTGCTGCATTCAGAGTTTTCTTGTGCCTATCTAATGTGAGTTTCTTAACCACCTTTCTGCATGAACATATGTTGTGCTTTCTGGTTTATTCCCTTCCTCTCCTTGTGTTTTCCAAAACATAGAAGATGATGTGGTTTTTTACGACTTAATGCAAAATAGTTTTGAAATCTCAAAAAGTCATCACAAAATATTGTTCTTTTTAACAGCTTTACGTGCTTTAAAAGTGGTAACAAACAAAACTCTCAGATAAATCTAGCGGAAAACTAAGTAGACATTGTGAAGTGTTGGTGCAACTTACTAATCTTAATTAAATACCATAAGAAAAATATTGGAGGGAGTTAGAAGGAAATGGTGTGCTAATTATGCTAAAAGCTCCTCATCCTTGGCTAATGCAACAAGAACTCTGCCTTGCTTTGTTGATTTTTAAAAATTGGAAGGTACTTCATACAGCTCAACAGACTAATTTGGCCCATCTGTAACACCAATGTGCTGCAAGACTTCAGTTAGGGCCCATCTTTTTACATTTGCTTCTGAAAAGAATGTTCCAGCAAATTTCTTTTCCAATGGAATTGCTATTAAAGTGGTGTTATATGGAGAAAAGTGATTTGCAATTACAGTCCTCCAGAACTGGGGACTTTATATAAATCACAGAATCACAGAATAATATGGAGTTGGAAAGGACCTCTGGAGATCATCGAGTCCAACCCCCCTGCCAGAGCACGTCCACCTAGAGCATGTTGCATGGGAAATTGTCCAGACCGGTTTTGAATATCTCCAGAGACAGAGACTCCACCACCTCTCTGGGCAGCCTGTTCCAAGGCTCTGCCATCCCTCAAGGTAAAGAAGTTTTTCCTCATGTTGAGATGGAATTTCCTGTGTTCCAGTTTGTGTCTGTTGCCCCTTATCCGGTCACAGGGCTCCATTGGCCCTATCTTCTCGACACCCGCCTTTTACAGATTTATAAACGTTGATGAAATCCCATCTAATCCCTTAACTCTTCTCCAGGCTAAACAAAGACAGGTTTCTCAGCCTTTCCTCATCAGAGAGGTGCTCCATTTCCTGGATCATCTTTGTAGCCCTCTGCTGGACTCTCTCCAGTAGTTCCTTGTCTTTCTTGTACTGGGGAGCCCAGAACTGGACACAGTACTCCAGATGGGGCCTTGTTGGAGTGAGGTTCATGGACCCGCGAGCGGAGGAAGAAATGCANACCAACTCTAGGAGCAATGTGCGCTTCTCTGGCCAGCTATAACAAAGCCACCCTAATAAAAGTGTGTGTGGGGGTGATTTTTTGTTCAACAAATGTAAAGCGATGCCATCTGGTTCTGGAGTAAAGAAAAACTTGCTGGATTTTTTCAAGGTTGCTCTGAGAACAAAGCACTATTTCTTCGAAGTCTCAGAACTGTTTTTCTGCTGCTATTCCAGTCTGATTATTTCTTTAAATGTTATATTTCAGCTGATGAGCATTTATGTTCTCCTATTTAGTCCTCTCACATTGTCTTTTCCCTGTATCCCACTTCTTCTGCATTTTCCTGCAACTTCGATAAACTTCTTACATTTGATCTGCAACCATTTGAAAATTGTGGTCACCATAAATATGGGGCAAAGAGAAATAGATGAGTTTTATGCTTGTACCACAGAAGTAAGTCTCATGCCCTGTATTGAATTGACATATCATTTCAAATAATAAACTTATCTTACTGGATGACAAAAAGACTGACAGGTACTTATAAAAGAATTACTTTATACTCGCTACTATTTTATTTATATTGGTACACAGTAAAGGGTACTGACAGTATTTAGAAATTCTTAATAAAATCAGGATCTAATTATTTTCCCATTTATATTAGTTCACTTCTTTCCTTCGATTTCTGAAACACAGCTGATACATGCTGGCTGGAGGTTTTTTTGTCCCTATCCAAAGTCATAATCACAACACTTTCCAACTTCACAAACTAAGAAATGTCTTCCAAGATGTCAAAAAATCAAGTACAGAAAAATAACAAATAAAATAAGTATGTGCATGAGAGTAAGAGACAATCTGGCAGAAGACTCTTGAATATTTTATTATATAAAGGAGAAAAAATCCTAACAGAAAACAAAAATGAAAAAAATGAAATCGGTAACATATTTTTACAGCTAATAAAGTACTTCTTATGAAGTTCTCCAACTGAAAGTTCTATTAAAGTTAAAACAAAATTTTTGAAGTTAAAAAATAATTCTAATTTTTTTTTAGTTGGAGTGTTTCTGCAAAAGAGTGAGAAAGACTCTAGAGCTGTCAGAAACTGATATTTAAGATTACACCTGAAGCACAAGCCATTTAGGTTTGAGCACCTCCTCTGCTGCATTCAGAGTTTTCTTGTGCCTATCTAATGTGAGTTTCTTAACCACCTTTCTGCATGAACATATGTTGTGCTTTCTGGTTTATTCCCTTCCTCTCCTTGTGTTTTCCAAAACATAGAAGATGATGTGGTTTTTTACGACTTAATGCAAAATAGTTTTGAAATCTCAAAAAGTCATCACAAAATATTGTTCTTTTTAACAGCTTTACGTGCTTTAAAATTGGTAACAAACAAAACCCTCAGATAAATCTAGTAGAAAACTAAGTAGACATTGTGAAGTGTTGGTGCAACTTACTAATCTTAATTAAATACCAAAAGAAAAATATTGGAGGGAGTTAGAAGGAAATGGTGTGCTAATTATGCTAAAAGCTCCTCATCCTTGGCTAATGCAACAAGAACTCTGCCTTGCTTTGTTGATTTTTAAAAATTGGAAGGTACTTCATACAGCTCAACAGACTAATTTGGCCCATCTGTAACACCAATGTGCTGCAAGACTTCAGTTAGGGTCCATCTTTTTACATTTGCTTCTGAAAAGAATGTTCCAGCAAATTTCTTTTCCAATGGAATTGCTATTAAAGTGGTGTTATATGGAGAAAAGTGATTTGCAATTACAGTCCTCCAGAACTGGGGACTTTATATAAATCACAGAATCACAGAATGATATGGAGTTGGAAAGGACCTCTGGAGATCATCGAGTCCAACCCCCCTGCCAGAGCACATCCACCTAGAGCATGTTGCATGGGAAATTGTCCAGACAGGTTTTGAATATCTTCAGAGACAGAGACTCCACCACCTCTCTGGGCAGCCTGTTCCAGGGCTCTGCCATCCCTCAAGGTAAAGAAGTTTTTCCTCATGTTGAGATGGAATTTCCTGTGTTCCAGTTTGTGTCTGTTGCCCCTTATCCGGTCACAGGGCTCCATTGGCCCTATCTTCTCGACACCCGCCTTTTACAGATTTATAAACGTTGATGAAATCCCATCTAATCCCTTAACTCTTCTCCAGGCTAAACAAAGACAGGTTTCTCAGCCTTTCCTCATCAGAGAGGTGCTCCATTTCCTGGATCATCTTTGTAGCCCTCTGCTGGACTCTCTCCAGTAGTTCCTTGTCTTTCTTGTACTGGGGAGCCCAGAACTGGACACAGTACTCCAGATGGGGCCTTGTTGGAGTGAGGTTCATGGACCCGCGAGCGGAGGAAGAAATGCAGCCGACTCAATGTGAGTGATAAGCATACTTCAACTTTATTGCTCACAAACAGCTTAATTTATATCATTGCCACTAATTATGCCTACTAGTCACTATCTCATTGGTGCACATAGCAAATTAGCTCAAACCCCTCTTTGCGGTTTCTCTGGTATGCAAGTTCCTCTATCTCCCAGACACACTTCCTTGAGTTGCTTACCCAAAAAGAGTTCTGCGGCCTCGGACAAGCTTCCGTCAGCACTTTTGCAAGACGTTACCAACAGTCAGTACTTTTCCACTTTGCCTAGTCATAGTCATGCTAACTTAGGCTAACTGAGGCCTACTCAGGCCTGCTCAAAATAAGGTTTCTGGGCATAATGGATCAGTTGAACCTCCATGTCCTTTGTCCCTAAGCCATTCTCCAACAGGGCCTCACCAGGGAAGAGTCAAGAGTGAGGATAGCCTCCCTCCACCTGCTGGTCACACACTTCCAGATGCACCCCAGGATGCCATTGGCTTTCTTGGCCACAAGGGCACATTGCTGGCTCGTGGTCATCTTGTTGTCCACCAGGACTCCCACGTCTTTTTCCACAAAGCTGCTTTCCAGTAGGTCAGCCCCCAACCTGTACTGGTGCTTGGGGTTATTCCTCCCCAGGTGCAGCACCCTACACTTGCTTTATTGAATTTCAGCAGGTTCCTCTCTGCCCAACTCTCCAGCCTATCCAGGTCTTGCTGTGTGACTACAGCCTTCTGGTGGGTCAGCCACCCCTCCCAGTTTTGTATCATCAGCAAACTTGCTGAGGGTACATTCCATCCCTTCATCCAGGAAATTAATGAATATATTGAAGAGGACTGGATCCAGTACTGACCCCTGGGGAACACCACTTGTTACAGACCTCCAACTGGGTCCTGTGCCACTAATCACGATGCTCTGAGCTCTGTCTTTTAGACAGTTTTCAATCCACCTCACTGTCCATTCTTCTAATCCACACTTCCTAAGCTTACCTATGAAGATGCTGTGGGAGACAGTGTCAAAAGCCTTGCTGAAGTCAAGGTTGACAACATCCACCGCCCTCCCCTCATCTATTCATTCAATCATGCCAACATAGAAGGCTATCAGGTTACTCAGACAGGATTTCCCCTTGGTGAATCTGTGTTGACTACTTCTAATAACTTTCTTTTCCTCCAGATACTTTGAGGTGACACCCAGAATGAGTCATTCCATCATCTTCCCAGGGATTGAGGTGAGACTGACAGTCCTGTAGTTTCCTGGGTCCTCCTTCTTGTCTCTTTTGAAGACTGGGATGACATTGGCTTTCCTCCAGTCCTCAGGCACCTCACATGTTCTCCAGGACCTGTCAAAGGTGATGGAGAGCAGCTCAGCAATGACTTGTACCAGCTCCCTTAGCACTCTCAGGTGCATCCCATCAGGACCCATGGACTTGCAGATATCCAGTTTATTTAACTGTTCTCTAACTTGGTCTTCCTCAGCCAAGGGGAAGCCTTCCTTCATCCACACTTTTCTGTTACCTCCAAAGTCTGGAACTCCTGAGGACTGGCCTGAGCAGTGAAGACCGAAGCAAAGAAGGCATTCAGCAGCTCCACCTTCTCTTCATCCTCCGTCACCATGGCACCTGTCTCATTCAACAGAGGGCCCACATTTTCACTGATTTTCCTTTTGCCTCCAATGTAGTTGAAAAAACCCTACTTGTTGACTTTGACATCCCTTGCCAGGTTTAATTCCACGGAGGCTTTGGCTTTCCTCGTTTCATCCCTGCATACACTAACGGCATTCTTGTAACCTTCCCAAATGGTCAGTCCCTTCTTCCACTCAGTGTAAACTTCCTTCTTCCACTTGAGCTTTTTCAGAAGGTCCCTGCTCAACCACACAGGTCTCCTGCTTCCTTTGCCTGATTTTTTGCTCTTAGGGATGCACCGGTCCTGAGCTTGGAGAAAGCAATGTTTGAATATCGACCAGAACTTTTGAGGCCTGCTACCTTCCAGAGCCCTAACCCATCGGTTTTCTCCAAGCAGTTTCTTGAAGAGGTCAAAGTTTGCCCTTCTGAAGTCCAAGGTTTCAATCTTACTTGGTTTTTTGCACATACTACCCACAATCCAGAACTCTATCTTTTCATGGTCACTGCAGCCAAGGTTGCCCCAACCTTAATGTCATCCAGCAGTCCCTTTTTGTTTGTCAGAACTAGGTCCAGTAGTACACCTCTCCTTGGCTCCTCTAGAGTAACATAGAACTATGTTACTCCTGCAAGTATTACAGGAGTTAGTCAAGAAAGAGAGAGAGGGAGAAAAGTTTGAATATGAGAGGCTGTGGTTCAGAACTGTAATTAAAACATATGAGTGTGTTTTTGTGTGGTTTCACATGCACAAAATTTCCAAAAGTTCTGTTGGTCTTCTAAACAGACAAGTAGGTGGTTCAGGCACAAATAAAAGAAGTTGAATGCAGCATTTTTTTTAAGGCTTTCTTCATCCTTCTCTGTCTTCCAGTTTGTTTCTTACATTCAGTATGAGGGGGGAATGAATCTCTGCAGTGTCAAATGATATGAGGCAGAGCTTCTCATGCTCAGAAGCCCTTAGAGTGCTGGACCAATTGAATCAACTGTTTAAACACAGGCTAGAGCTGGCAGCAGTTTAGTCAAGGAAAGTTCAGAAACATATCCATTATGTTCTACTTTACATGTTAACGTACTCCTCACCTAATGAAATCCTTCTCTTCCAGTACCTGTGTTCTCCTTACGCATACGCACAATAAAGTCAAGTAGCACAAGTGGACTATTTAATAATAATTCATGGGGGAAAAGTTGGTGGAATGTTTACTGCACAAGAAAATAACTGTTAGGAAATTAAGAGCAAAATCTACTTATTTTTGTGACTTTATTTTGTTTTAAAAATATTTTAAACCTAGTAAAAGCAATAATCTAAAGATTTACATTATGGAATATTTCCAAAAAGTATTTTTATTTGTCTAGGGTTTTTTGTATGAGCTATGTTAACAGCTGAGTGATCTTGTGAGTATCAGCTGCAGTGCGTATTAACATTTTTATTTGTATTGATTCTGTCCTATTTTACTGAAGGCATCCTTTATAACAAGGATGATGAAAGTACTCCTCGGTCATAAGTTACCATTACAAAACCTACCATTTCTTTTTACAGTGTCTGGAATAAACATGTTCTACATAAATCCTGAGTTTATTGAAGGAAACTAAGGACACTGAGCACCTTGCAGAACAGGACTCCAGCATGCGCAGTGGTTCAGAAATGGCCCTTAAAACTCTGCTATCATCCTTGTCACAGGAGGTCTAACATGGAAGAAAAATGTCCCAATTCTGATTCTAAGGCAGACTTTACACAGCTAAAGTGCAAGTACAGTTTTCTGCACTATTTCCTCTCAAATTATATCATAAATCATAAATAACAAGACTGATGCTCATCGGTCCCTGTTTCTTCTGAAGATAAATGTGTTCAGCTCAAAACAGCGGTGTGCAGCTGCATGCAGGAGATACAGAAAAGAGTAAGGAATGGAATGGGCAATACCAAAGAATTAGCGGACCATTTGTGTAGGATACAGAGTTGCAAAATGGACCATTTTCTCAGTGCGCACTGCAGAGTCTACAAACTGATTGCTGTTGATATGGCTACAGTACTTAGTGCACAATCCTATTCAAAATCCGGCCATTTGAAAACCTACTAGTAGTCAAGCTGCTAGAAAATGAGACTGTCGGAGTAAGAGCTAGTCTTTTGGACTGACCAGAGTGCATACAGAATATGATTTAAATAAAGTTTCCCATGTGGACACATAAAATGAATGTTATATTTTCTGGATAATTCTTTTTCATCCATTTAAAATACTCATGTGTCTGAAAAAGAACCTAATTTATTTAGGCTTTTAAAAGGGTATGCCATAAAATTCTTTTCTCCAGAGAGTGCCTGAATATGAGGTCTGCAAAGCCTTTCATTTTTTTCTGAAGCTCTCTAGGTCTTCAAAATAAAAGAAACTGCCATATGCACCCACATACTTGTTGAGTGAGCTTGATAAGAACCTCTCTAATGCCATAAATAGAAATAAATGGCCTAGGCATAGCAAGATAAAGAAATTCATGCTTTGGTTCCTTTTAGACCAGAAGCTCTAAATTGTACTCTTAGAAACTGGAAGGGGAAGTGGGTTTGAAATCTGAATTTGGTGACCCACACTAGATTCAGAAAAATACAAATGATCTAAAGTTCAAATGTTTTTTTAGACCTATTTCAGGCTTCTGTATTCATACCTGAGATGAAAATCCAAAGAAAAGAACATCTTCCCAGTGGCATTCTATTATTTTTCCTGCACTTCTCAGTTGATACATAATTTGTATATAAAAGTAGAGAAGACTGCAAAAGGCTTGCACCCAAGCAAAGACAGTTTAAGAAGATACTGGAGCTGAAAAAGGGGAGGGAAAGCAGTCACAGTATCTCTTTTCCCCTCATTTCCCTATTCCTGTCCCTCTTAAGAGTAGATATCTGTCAACCCTTTTATCTTCAGAGATAAACAGTTCATTCCTGCATCATCTATGCTGATGATATACTTTCTCATTAATATTTCTGTCCTTTCTCAAGGTTACAGTCATGCAGTTTCATATTTCTCCTTTGTCATCCGTGTACCCTAATTGTAATTCCTCCAGCAATGCTTGCAAACTTTAAAAAAAAATAATAATATTATACATACATATATATACACTCTAGCAAATATTTTATATTTGTTACCTTTCCTTCCTGGGCTATTTATCCCATTGCCTCACAACTCCAAGCTATCAAAAGGAAAAGCAAATGGCCCTTTGGAAAAGTCAGTGATATAGGTTTATACAAAAATATATATGTATGCACATATTATATATGTATCCACATATTATATATGTGTATGTATATATGTATATATGAAGATTCACTGAGATCATCAGTACTGTGTTTTCTGCCTTTGTCTTTTTCTCCCACAATCTATAGTCTTTCTAGATATCTTCCTTGCATGTTCTTTATAACAGCACAACATGAACAATTTTGTATTTAGATATCTTTTAAAACACAACATGGGTATTTCAATGATATTGGCATGACCGGTGTGTCGCAAACATCAAATAATCCTCTAAATATGTGTTTCATAGCCATGCTGAATGACATATACGTAAAGCCCTGTACAAAGAACCACAGGTCTAAGCACAGTTGAGCACTAAAATTTATTTTTTCAGAGTCCTGCAAAACCAGCGTAAGTATTTTGAATTCTTTTCGTTGTTCAACTTAGTACTACCAACCGCAAACTTTCAGTTGCTTAGAGTGTGCACTAGCTGTGTGCTATCCTATTTTCCCCTGATCTCAGAGGCTATGGTGTGGTTTAAGCATAGTCAACCTGCAAATGAAGTTTTGCAAAGAACCAGAAGTCATACTGTTAAGATGATTAGAAAACCTTTCTTCTATGATCTCAGCTAGTGCTAACTCTGGCAGATCCAAGACACTGCTCAGATGATAGCTTTATCAACAACCTGAGGGATTAGGCAATTTTTCAGGCGGATATCACTGGAGGCTTTGAGAAGTCTCTCAGTCCTCAACTCTTCCCATTCTGAAGGCTGCTGAGTTGCTTTTTCTCACAATTCTTACAGTACAGCCAGTAAATGTCCCTCAAGAGGGCAGAATGCTATTTTTATTACTTTCAATTTGTATCTAAAGATCTCTAGCCTTACTTCTCTGGAAAACACCCCTCTCTTACCTGTCTCAAGCTCTTTCTTCCAAACAAGATTACTTTCTGCATTAAGGTTTCTCAGGTACCACATGAATATATTTTCTTTTGCTTTAATAAAGAGAACTCTCAATAGGCTTCAATCAAGTCTGATTTACTGTCAGTAAAAGTAGCACTGTCAAAATGTAGTCATAGGGTTATTTTATTATTGCATGATTTAAATCACTTCTACATGCCATAGTACTTAAGGTTAGCTGGATAAGAATCTGTTGTCTTTGGAGAATTGCTCTAAACTTATGTGAAGAAAAATTTTAGAAATTGAGAACATATAGAGAGACAGTGTCCAGATAGCCCCAATGAAGATGTTAATCTTTATCCTCCATGTAATATTTATTTCATAAACTTAATTGCTGAGGGCCTGTTTTGTAAATAGTGAAACCTACATAATACATACATAATACATTAATACAAATTAGTTTTACTCCAAAACTCTGGCTCTTCCAAATACAAGAAAGAAAGAAAAACAGAATAGTGGCAATGTTAGTCATGTTTTTTTTAATCCATTTTTATTTTTGGAGGGATGGATAATACTAATGACTTGAGCATGCTGTCTTGTATCCTGGAAGAGTACATATTGATGATCTCACTGTAGGCCTGGAGAATAATTCCTTCCAGTCACTGACCAGTTAGCTTCTTGGTAATGTGGTGAGTGTGATGCTGAAGAGAATAGTTTCTGCTGTTATGAGATCTATACCGCAATCTGCAATACAGATGAATACATATATCAAAAATTGCCTAAGCATACAATATGGAAGCGTTTTGCATCTTGTGCCATAAAATCTAAACCAGATAATGAGGGATCAAAAGTGATATCTTGTTTGTTCTTTCCCTTGCAGAGTCATTTTTCATTATTTATTTACTAGTGAGATATCAAGTTAATTAAAAAAAAAAAAAAAAAGAAGTAATTTTTAATATATATTTTCATTGATCTTACCCGTTCGGTAAGAAATATTATTTTTTTTCATTGAAGTAGTACTTTGGGATTTATTCTTAAATGGAAGATATGCTGGTGTTTAAATTTAGCAGCTTCCGCGATTAAATTAGGTGTCAGATCATGTCATGGTCTACAACCCATATAACATCACTGCATGAACTAGGGCTGTTTGTCATGGGGAAATGTTAGAATATGATCCTGTAAATTGCTTTCTGTAATGTTTAGCTAGAAGGTGGTGGTAAAAGGAATTCTTTTACTACACCTTTTTCTAAAAAGGTTGAAAATAGCAAAGCACCATCAAATATGAGACAGTGCTACTAAATATAAGTAGGACTTGCACTTTGCACATTTAAACCCAAATAACAAGATCCGTTTCCACCATGGACAAAAATCGTTCCTGATCTTCAGTTTTGTGAACTCATAACAACTTAATCAGTGATAAGGGTGTGTAAACAGTGAATGATAGAGCCTTTTAAATCTAACGCCCCCAGCCAAAATGATGACAGAAAGGGAAACGGGATGTACACACTACAGATGGACCAGGACACAGCTTTCTTTAATAGATTTACACTAGGTGTAAATAACTGGTCTGCTGTAGTTAAAAAAAAACAAGAACAAAATGTGTAAATGACAGTGCAAAAATTTAGTGTACATACAGAGGATGAAAAATTATTATTTATGTGGTTAGTAAATTAATCGCAAACACTACGTAGTTTATATGAATTCATCTCTGAACTATCAAGTGCTATTTATGAAAAAATAGAAATGCAAACATTCACAAAGAAAAGAACAGAGAGAGAAAAAAAAAAAAGGTGCACTTAAATAGCACCCCTCTGGAATATCCAGTCATTCTACATATAGAAGCATCTTTAGACCTTCCTTTTTCAAGTGTAAATGTCTCAGTAGTACTCTTACAAAGCAAATGTAGCTCTTGAATCAACAAAAGTGGTGTTTCACAACAAAATTAGAAAAGCAAATTTCTCATTGCAATGCACATTTCAAAGGCAAATTGTATCTCTGTATCTTGTTAAAAGATTTCTAAATATTTCAGAATCAAAAGGAAAACAAAAAATTGCTTTTATATTTGGCAGGAAACAAGGAGATCCTAATTTGTAATTGCAATGGAATTTACAACAATTTCCTTTCATGAAATGTTTCTTCCCTACATAAGGTAGCACAAATTTAACTCACCACAGAGGAAAAGTCTTTCTTTCCCTATAATTAAAAAATAATCCAGAAATTAATTCTGTATTTTTAAATTAAACAGAAGACCACAGGATCAATCCGTAGGACATTTCAGACTCTCAGGGACCCCAGGGGTTCTCCAGTCTAACTCCCTGCCCAAGACCAGGTTGATCAGGGTTTTATCCCATGGGGGCTGGAAACCTTCCAAGGGGGGGAGATGGCACCATCTCCCTGGGCACTGTCCCCATTCACCTGCCATTCTCAGAGGGCAAAAAGCTTTCCTTTGTCTTCAGTCTCTCTGGCTCTGCTCAGATCAGTGCTGGAAAGAACCTATTCCTCAGAGCTGCCTCCAGCCCCACCAGCATCTCTGCCAGGACTTTCCCTGCCCAGGGCAGGGCAGCACAGTCCTCCTGCCAGTCCTGGTCACAGTGGATATCAAGCCATGTCCTCAGATCTGTTGGACAAGTCCAAGGATTCAGTATTTTTTTCTGGCTGATTTGATAAATTGCGAATGTTGCCCCAAATATTTAGCAATTTTTCACGGTCTGTAATACACAAAATAAACTGAGATGAATTATGTTCATATAAATATCAGAAGAGATTAATTCTCATAAATAAAAGGTATTAGGCTAGCTGACCTGTTGGCTAGCCAGTGTGACTGCCTTTCCCAGAAGTACAGCCTCTAATACACATGATGTTTGCAAGGCCAACATCCTGGCAGTGTTACATTATTTCTAGGACAGACGCACTTACAAGACGCCATTGTGCTGACACAGATGTACAAGAAGTTATGCATCTGGTTACTCTATTAATTTAAGTATCTAACTGCTCTAGTGGGGACTGTAAACATCTAGATAAACTTTCAGGCCCTTTCTGTGAACTGTTTTATCTACTGAAAATTTCAGCATATAGTATGACTCTAGTTGTCAGGAGCTGGGCACAAAATCCAGAGAAAAAATGGAAGTAGAGATAGAAAAGAGGTTTGAGGGTGGAAGGAGGGTGGAGGGAGGAAGGAACAAGCTGTTCTTTTGCCTTTTTTTTCTTTTAATTATTACTGATAAATGAGCAGAATGGCAATATTTACGAATACAGATGTCAGCTATTTTTTGTGCGTAAGAGTTAATATCAGTAGCACTAGTCACTGCTTTTGTATAACTCCAAACAGAAAGTAAGCTTTAAAATCTCCTGATTGTCTTGTTAAGCAGGCTTTATTAAGGAACTGTAAAACAATTTGCATTACTTAATCTTCTGAATCCAGATGAGGCTTTAATCAATTACAGCCATTAACTGTAGGTGCATAATATAACAAGAAGCCTAATGCATTCAACTAAGAGTCAGGTGGGTCAGTTTATCTTTTCTATCACAGACAAAAAGTTATAAAAATAGCTAAACAAGTTGTATAGCACATGAGGCAAACAGCTCATTGTTTGGGAAAACAAACTGGTTTGTTATGTGGTAACCTGAGACACAAAAGGTCCTCAGTAAATCCATTCACAGGATTAAGGCATGGAGAATTTGGCTGTAGCTTAAGCTGCAAATTCACAGGGAAAGTTAAGGGAAAATTCTCCAGCCTATAGGCAAATATTCAAAAATCATGTGATGTGGTTGCACCGACAAAATGCACAACTGTTTTCCTCTTCCTTCTCTTTCAATTAGGGATCTGTTTTATCAGCTCCATTTCCAATGACAAATAGGATATCGAGAGGTTTGGGAAGGCTAAATACACAATACAATATAGTTACACACAGTGTTCCTGGGTGGGGAGTGACACCAAACTGTGTGTTCCAAGTAGCAAGTACTTAGCACTTTTTGAAAAAGGTCCCCATTTAATAATGTCTCAAGCTGGAAACACAAAATTTTATTAAACTTGTTTACAGCATCAGGTAAATTGAGACACGTAAAATAAGGAAAATACAGTTTTTGAAATAAATATTTCTGAAATTCAGCATACTTCAGGAATAAAACAAAGAAATAATTTAAACATCAAAAGGATGTAGCATAACATTATTTTATGCTCAAAACATGCAAGACAATACTTTTCCAAAGAATTCCAGTCTGTGAATCCAGAAAAATCTCAGCTGAGACCCAAAAATTACAATTAGTACAGGCAAAAAGAATATGTATCTTTTTGTCCTTTATCACTTGATTTTAGAGCAAATGAGGGCAACTATAATACACAGAAGCATTACATGTAGCAAAATGAGTTTGTTCATTAGAGGAAAATTGATATTACTTTTGAAACACTGGAAATAATTTTGTGACAGCTGAATGAGAAATCGAAAGGTAATCAGCTGGTAAACTAGTAAATTGTGATTTTGTGAGCTGTGAATTTGATTCACAGACAATTTTAATAAATAATATTTAAAATAAAATTCACGTTTCTTAATTTAAAAGCATGTAGAAACATTCTTACTTGTTTTATTTATGCTATTCAATGCACAATGAGATTATGCATTACTGAGATGTTACTCAATTCTTGTTTACTACACAGACCAAATTATAACAACAAACTTGGCAGCATTTTAAGAAATAGAGGCTAAAGAACAGGAAACTATAATTGCACAGAGAAGTAGGTGGCACATGGGTGAAGGAGTACCATGTTTCATACATAAAATCTATAATGTATAGATATAATCTTTAGTTTTATAACTATAATATTAATAACACATATATGCAAATTAAAGTAATTAAAATATGTTTAGGAATTGTGATAATAGATGCAAAGAGTCAAAAAAGATCTTTGAATTAAACCTGGCATTTTTTGCCACTTCACGTTTGAGATGTGGATGGAGCACATATAAATCCTGCAGTACCAAGTTTGTGTTTCATGTTGTATAAACTTATTCCTCAATTAAATGTCATAAATTTTTCAATATTACTTTCTAATTAATACTTGGGTAGTACAGCTACCCTCAAGAAACAAAAGCCAATGTTTTGAGGCTAAGAGATACTGTGCACTGCAGAACAGTATTTGATGATGGCCAGCAAGTCTGCACTGAAACATGTCAGGTGGTTGATCTTAAATGCTATGTCTGCCATTGTTAATGGTACAGGGCTACATTAGTGTGGCAATGGACTTCCCTCTTTCCTCCAGTCATAACCACTTATCTGTTCTTTTCTATGCCATAATTTCCTGGCCTTGTCTTCTTAGCCCACCTTTCATAAGTACATTTGCTTTTTACACATTCAGCTTTGAAGAACACTAGGAAAAAATTAAGGAGATAAAGGAGAAAAATTCATTGCCACTAATCTATAATGTACATATGCTACGAAAAATGTTTGACCTCCCCGAGTCTTGAACTGGTCTCCCTCACTAATACTACATGCAATTATTTTTAGTGCAAAAGTTGCCAAAGTGCACCTGGAACTTTTGTTCATAAATACAACTGATCACCTGCTAACTTATGTGATGTTTTCAGAACGGGTGATATTTTTTTTCCGTTTTTAATATTTCAGCTGAATTTTAAAGCCATGATCACATTGGACTTCAAATTTTCAAAAAAATGAAGAACAGTATTTTCAGAAATGGTTAAAAAATGTTTCATACTGCACAGTCCTGCTTTGAAGTTTTCCACAACAGAATGTAATTGAGGTAAAAAAAAAAAAAAAAAAAAAAAAAAAAAAAGGCAAAAAATCAAACACTACCAAACAAATCAGACTAAGGATTGAAGATTTATGTGGCCAACAAGATAAGTAACCAGAACTGAAGTTAATGAAGGAAAAGTCTCTTTGCTTTCCGCTAATAGATCTGGAAGTGATTACTGTCAGAGACAAAATACTAGACAAGTAAAACCTAAATTACATGATATGGTTCATTACTTAAATCTTGTGATACCCTTTCTATTCTCTTGACTGCTGTAAAGAGACAAGTACTCTGTCAGCAGGTTGTCATCTGTATTATCACAGGACCATGTGTGTTCCTTGAAAAGCACTAGCAATATCTGGAATGCTACAAAGCCTGTAGACTTGAGTCCTTCTCGATGACAAGATGCAGAAGCCAGTAATTGTGTTAAGAGTGTTAGAATAAAAAACATCTTCCAGATGCCTTGTAGAGTCCAGAAAATGTCCTGCCTAAGATTACAAAACTGACTTGTAATCATCACGCAGTGCCACTTGCCCTGTTAGAAGTCCTGGTAACTTGAATAGCAAGGCTGGAAGCAGATGAAGCTGAATCTTGTCTTATCAGCCCTTTTTTCCATATCAGTATGCAGAATTTGTCACACACTGAGGCATTTATTTGGGGCATGGGAAACCCTTCACCCCTTCTGCCATCCAGAGAAGATACTGAACTAAGTTTTCCAAATTCTCTGCAAAATTCCCCTAATTATTCCAATTTTTCTTTTCTTTCGTTCACTGAATAATTAGTTTCATTTTCCAGTTGGAGAAGGTTCAAAGGGTGATATTATGAAAAGATGATCCAAAGGCCATTGCAGAAAGCTAAGGGACTTCTGAATTCAGAGAGCAGAATCTGAACCCCAAACTTCTATGCTTCATTAGGCCCTAAAGTATGATCAGGGAAGGAAGATTTATTTTGCCCCTTTTAAATTTCATATAATTAATAAAAATTCTTTTCAAATTACATCTTTCCATTTTATGTTCCAACAGATAGGTTTTTTAATTTATATAAAACCATGAACTCTATTAAGGTACCTCAGTTTTTTACCTTGCTGCTCATTTTTCAACATTTTTGGGGGAGGGCACTGCTGCCTTATTTCCTTTTCTTTTATCTTTCTTACGTATTTATTTTTTTTAGTTTCCAGATGGCAAGAGAACTTCAGTATGAATTTTAAAAATGTTAGAAATAATCCTGTTTTGTCACTTTATTTATTTAATACAAAATCTGACTTTGTGTCATAGAATAACTGTGTTGCTTTCTGCTTTCTCTAACAGTTCAATGAAAGAGTAATGCATACAAATCATTTTACTGTTTAAAACTTTTGAATAAAACATGCTAACCTTGTCATACTAAGTGACAGACAGAAATGTCACCATTGTTTGTCTGGGACAAATAATCTATATACTTCATGTATAATTCATCTGATCTTTAAGAATGTTTAACAATATTGAATTTAGATAAATTTCAATAGTATGGTGCATCAAACTCTCTTTATCAATTTATACATGTGCCTCATCGATTTAAATCTATATCTATATCACCCTATCTGTATGTTAACCTGGACAGGTTTGGAGGTTGTTCCTATTTTATAGCACACAAATATTAGCCCTGCCCAAGTTGTATCTTCAGTATCCTCCTTGTGACCTTCTCTCTACTAGTCTGAACTTAAGAACCTACAATAAACCAAGGTTGTACATCCATCAGAGTAGTATTAGCTGCAGGGACACATATCTAGTAGCAGCTTTTCTCAGGGCCATCGAATACTGAAAAGGGATTGAAACACTAGTCTAGATAAGATTTAAATCCCTCCCAAAATAAGATTCCAATCCTTTCCTAAAGCTTCCTGTCCATCAAAATTGAAAAAGAACAAATCTGAAAACAAAGACTCCTAAGTGGCAGGGACAAGGGAAAACATTTTATAGTAATTTTATGTTTTATATATTATATATTTTACATTTTATAGAGTCCACTTGGAGACCTGTAAATAGTGATGTTCCACTTGGGTTGGTACTGGGTCCCGTTTTGTTCAACATATTAATCAATGACCTGGATGAATGGACAGTGTGCCCTCAGCAAGTTTGCTGATGACACAAAACTGGGAGGAGTGGCTCACCCACCAGAAGGCTGCACCACCATACAGCAAGAGCTGAACAGGCTGGAGAGTTGGGCGGAGAGGGACTTAATGAAGTTCAACAAGGGCAAGTGTAGAGTCCTGCACCTGGGGAGGAATAACCTCATGGGCTGGTATAGGTTAGGGGCTTACCTGCTGGAAAGCAGCTCTATGGAGAGAGACCTGGTAGTTCTAGTGGATAGCAGGGTGACCATGAGGCAGCAATGTGCCTTTGTGGCCAAGAAGGCCATGGAATCCTGGGGTGCATTAAAAAGAGTGTGGCCAGCAGGTGGAGGGAGGTTATCCTCAGCTCTACCCTGGTGAGGCTACATGTGGAGTACTGTGTCCAGTTCTGTCCCCACCACCACCCCAAGAAAGACAAGAAACTACTGGAGAGAGTCCAGCAGATGGCTACAAAGATGATCCAGGGAATGGAGCACCTCTCTGATGAGGAAAAGCTGAGAAACCTGGGTCTGTTTAGTCTGGAGAAGAGCAGACTGAGGGGGGATCTGATGAATGCCTATAAATACTTAAAGGGTGGGTGTCAAGAGGATGGGGCCAGACTGTTCTCAGCAATGCCCAGTGACAGAGCAGAGAGCAACGGGCAGAGACTGGAACATGGGAAATTCCATATGAACATAAGGAATAACTTTTACTTTGAGAGTGACAGAGCAGTGGAGCAGGCTGCCCAGGGAGGTGGTGGAAACTCCTTCTCTGGAGATATTAAAAACCTGCTTGGATGCTTTCCTGTCCAGCCTGCTCTAGGTGAACCTGTTTTGGCAGGTTGATGATTTCTGAGGGTGCCTTCCAACCCCTACCATTCTGTTATTCCGTGATTCTGTAAAATGCACATGTACACACACATATACATACACTCACACATGCAGAATCCTCCTAACACTCCTCAGTTTTGGAAGAGAAAAGGTGTGGTCTTGGTAGCTTATAAGGTATCATTTTTGGGAAAGGTACCATTCCTGCACTGTCCATTTTTCATCTGGTCAGTGCAAACCTTTAAAGGGTTGTAATATGGCAGGATCAGGAACATAAGAGTTGTGGCTGGACATTTATAAAATGCAGTAATTTTAAGACATGCAGTTTACTTTTGAGAAAAAGGCTTGCACAATGCAAATACAAAAGAAAATTAAATCTGAATGTGAAAATTTTATGAACCAACACTAGACAATCATAAATAGGTTCTCTTTCTTCCAGTACTTAATAAGTTTGCATGATGAATGCAGTAGATACTCTCAATCTAAAATTTCTGCACAAACATGGAGGGAGGCTGGCAAGGGGGATGGAATTTCTGTTGCTGTAAACCAAGTTTTTCCTAAAATTATTTTTCCTCAAATAGATTTTGAATAGATTTTCTATTTCCCTGCTGAGGCAAAAAAATATTGCAAACAAACAAACAATCAAAAAAGCAACAAAATACAAATCTGGAAAGAAGTACTGCCTGGAGTCTTCACAGGTGTTTATTGCTGTTTTCTGGATGGAAAAAATCCAAAGGGTACCTACAAGTACAGCCCTTTAGACAACAGTGACCTGTGAATGAATTTCCTAGCTCTTATCAAAAAACTCTTCAAAGTAATATGAAGTAAATTGTATTGTTCTAAAGTACATTCTGCTTCTGCATAAAAGAACAAAGAAGGATGTTAAAAATACAAAGCTTTAATGTTTGGGGTTTTTTTCACACACACACACACAAAGAGTACTGGCTTTTTCTCTAGGCAGCCTGATTTAGTGTTTGGCAGTAATTTCTTTCAGGAGTAGCCCTGTAGAGGAAAATCCTAATATCTCTTTTGGCATGTTGCTAGCTTTCCAGCTCTCCCAGAGTCAATAGTCCATTTTTAAACACTTTTCCAAAATATTTGCTACACCACTGCCAGCAGATAAGCGGTAACTGGAAGACTACATGTATGAGTGCAGATGGAGAAGTAGTATCAATATTTGTATAATTTCCACAGGAAAAAACAAAACCAACAAAAAAGCCCCACCAGGTTTTTATTAATTTTTACCTTAGCAAGCTTGTTAAGCAAATCATGCAGTCAGTTTAGTAGAGCAAGAAAGAGGGGGAGAGAATAAGGATTATTCCCATGTCTGCTCTTCCCTGCACATTTCTTTTCTATCTTCTTTCTTTTCTTTCCTTTTGAAACACAGCAGTAAGCTGTTGAATGATTTGTTACACTTTTATTGTGATGTATCTAAGAGTATCAAACAGGAAGGAGGGCAATAGTAACTGGAAATCCAGATCAAAGGCCTCAGAATTATCTTTATTCCTTAACACAAACTTGTTAGTGGAATAATCTAATATGGCTCCAAAAGTCTTAAATATATAAAGATCAGCAAGATACTCCAGTTCTCTATGCTTTTTTCAAAAAATTGTTTTTATTTGCAGCCAGGATAGATGGAGGCTGACAGCATTCCTAATACCTCTAAATTATGGTGCTGCGATTTGCTTATCTGTGCAATCTCAAAACTAGCAGGTGAAAGAGAGAGAGTATTTCCGTGTATAAATTTAGATAGAACTGCAAGTCTGTTTAGGTCACCTGCAGGTATAAACACAGAAGGGAGATGGTTCCTACTCTTCGTGCAAAATTTGATATTGAGTGACCTTGGATTTCCGCTTTCTCTAGTATCAAGTGTGCTTAGTGCATGGGGTACAAAACTATTTGTGTTGTTACAAAATTTCTTTTGTTATAAGAATAGTTATGGGAGTAAATTAACATCTGTAAGGGCTTTTTAAATATTTAATTAAAGATTCTAAAAATTAAGTCCAGAATAAAAATGCATTATTTCATCTTACCTGTCTGAACATAAGCATACTAAATAATGCAACTCTGAACTAGAGTGAACTGCTATACATTCTCATTTAGTGGTCACATCCAAGTTAAAAGTTGTAGAAATAGTCGAAAAACAGTAAACATTATGACAATAAAAAAATCTAAGGAAGATGTTCTTCTACAATAAAGAACTAACATACAGAAAACTAAAATTAAAACTAAATTAGAAATTTAGAAAACTAAATTGCTTCTGTTTTTTCACCTTACTTTTTATGTCTTGCCTATTTTAAACTACCTAATCTCTGGACTGTTTTATTTTTGTCAGTGGTAACACACTTTTCCATAGCAGAACAACAGCAGATAACAAATGTCAGCTCATTATAAAATACTATGACCTTTGCCAAAATTTCTGCTCATAAGAGATGTTCTGGATGGGACAGATTTCGTTTTCAAAGAAATCATATCCTGGTTCCCTGTCAGGAGATATCTCAGACATTCAACTGCTGTATTCATTCTTCATTGGATCTTTCCCTTAGGAGTTTAGTAAGGGTGGTAAGCATTATGAATAGCAATGTGTTAATAGATTCTGATTGGAACCTCAGGATACAACTATTGTTCCTTGAATCTAGGGTGAAATTCTTACATTAGCTGCAGCTATGTTACCTTCAAAATTGGAAGTTCAAAATAGGTAGAATTTTTTTATTAATTCCGAAGGGTTTCATAATAAATCTTTCCTGATAATAAGCTCTAATCGCTGCATTGTTGAAAATTATCATTCCCTGTACAGGACCATCATGTGAAATATTTACTTATCAAAACTTAACCTCTATGATATTAATATAAGCAAACAAAAAATGGATGGCTGAATCAAACTTAAAAATAGGAAAATGCTAAATCAAATACTATTGGGTTTTCACTCTGTGTCTTAGGAAGGGTTATAAAGTAGAACTAAGCGTTTCAATTTTCTTCCTGAACTTTTTATCAAACATCTGGAGCTGACAAAAACAAAGTTGAAAGAGGAAGAGTTATTTTTCAAGTAATATAGTTAGCAATATACATGCATGCTGTATGTATATTGCTGTATGAAGAAATATTTAAGAACTTATTTTTTTTCAGAAAATAATGCTGTGGTGAATTTTAAACAAAATACACTTCTTTTTCTTAGGGATTATTACTCATAGTACTTCTGTACCTTTCCCATCTGCATCAGCTCAGAACACAGAGCTATATATATCCAGGTAGAAATGTACTTTCTTGGCCATGGGAGAAAATAAAACAATTATAGTGCACTTTTTTTTTCCTTTGTCTCATTCACATTACTCAGCAGTTTGCATGGATAAAAGCACAAACAAATGAGCAAGAATTCCCTTCAAGACACTAATGAAAAAAGGACAAAAACAAACCAGGAAAGAATAATTATACTTCTGCATTCAGCTTTTCAGACAGAACAGCTCAGTGACCCCCAAACTTCTCCAGCCTGTGAGGATCAACATGAGCAATTAATCTGAGGAAAATCATCTCATTCTCTCTTTCTCCTGCAGTTGCAATCCATATGGGAAATCACTGTCCTAGACATAAATGAAAAGAAGAGAAAGGAGCTGCAATATATAAAGGATGTAGCAAAGAAGAACTAGTTCAGGGGTGAGCGTTAAGTCTGAGATTGATCCCAAGTTGGTGGGTTTTCAGCTAAGGTCATGTTTTGTGTCACATGCAGCCTGGATAACCGGGAAAATGCTGCTGTAAAAGCTTTTCCATGGCCAACTGTTGATAAGTATACTTTTATTAAAAAGTATAGAAATCTTTACTAAGGCAAATACCTTTTTGCTACTTATGTAAATATTAATGCATTTTCCTCCAAAGGCTGCCCAGCCTTTGAGCCTATTACTTAAATAACTATGTTTGGACATTCTTGACAAGATTTACCTTTTTATCCCAAGGCACTGTCAAAATATTGTATCTAGTTTCTCAGCATGGGAGGGGAACAGGTCAGAGAGAACTACTGCCCTTTATTAGGTGAAATAATAACTGAAAATTCTTCAGTGCAGTTGTGTGATTCTCAGCCAGATTATTTTTTAATTATTTAATTTCGTAAAGGGCAACCTTAAAAGTATTTTTCCATCTTCTACAATGCATAAAATTTAAAAATGTCATGATCATCAATCAAATAGCCAAAATCACACAAGGGTATGACTTCTGCTCTTGGTTCAAATCCAAATAGCTCAGTGCTGAGTAAGGAATGGTCGGATAAAGAATAGCTGATATCTACTCTCAGAAGATATACAGAGCTGATTAAAATAGTAATGATCATGATAGATTTCATTAAAAAGAAGCAATATAATTCACATTTAAAAGCATGAATTTATAGCATACATGTTATGCATACCCCTAAATGCAACAAGAAAAAAAATGCACAGATGGACATCTCTTACATGTTTTCAACATATGTATACTGCTCCTCTTTTCCAGCATACCAGAGCTTCTGCTTAGTTGCCCATTTTTTTCAGATTGTATCTAATTAGTTTCAATGGCTCCTTTTGTAGAGCTAGACTTAATTTTAATAAGGTAGGTAGGATCTGATCCTCAAATTAGCAAACACACTTATTTCCATTTGTAACAGTAGACCTTTTAAGAACCATATCTGGAGCTCTGTTAACAGCATTATAACATTAGGTACCTGCCATGTCCATAATTTTAAATCTCATAAAAACAAGTATCTTAACTGCAGTTATAACCGTAGTTTATTGGATGATATCTAAGCTGCTGAAAGTGATACTATGGAGAAAAGCAAAGGTATCATTTTTATACATATTTTATATTTTAGACATAAAAATATGTAACTTTTTGTATACTGAATTCACTATTAAATGAGGAGGTGTTCATATTAAAGTATGTTTTATCATTAATAATAAAAGTGATATAATTAGTATAATTATTAAAATGCTCATTGCATCATTATCATAATGTATTTTATTAATGAAAGTATAATTAAAATATGTGCTGTTGTTACTAATTTAAAGAGAGTTAATATTACCTTATTTTTTAAATATGTCCACTTTAGTGGGCTTTCCATAAATCCTACTAAGAGGAGACCAGAAGGTGAATGAAAAAAAGAATATCTCCTCCTTAGAAAATTGATCTTATTTTTGACCATCATAGTAAAAGTTAAAAAAAATTAATCCTCACTACAATTTAGTAAGAGACCATTAGACTACTATGCAACACAAACATACTAATTTTGATAAATAGTTTAGATACTTAAACATCTGGTTGTTTCAAGTTAACTAAAATGTCCCAGAGATAACCTCACAGATATTTTAGTTAGCAAATAGAACATACCAGACAGTATACTCAATTGGTGTTTGTGTTGGAAGACGTTATGCACAGAGAACCCAAACATGAAGTGAATGGACTTCTGAAAGAAAAATGTGAAAAGTTCGTTTCTTATTAGTGTCTTGACATTACCTCATACACATAGCAGTGAGAAGGACAAATTCTGGCCTTTGTCCAAAACAATATGTCAACAGCACACATTCCAACTTTGGACTGCTCTGCTGTTTTTCTGTTCTAATATCTTCCCATTTGAAATTAGCCTTGGCAGTGAAGCCAGGTGCATTAAAAGCCCAAATACAGAGATCTCACTTTTTCAATAACACTGTTTGGAGCATCTTCTTTGGAAGATATGTGGCTGATGATTTTTTGTGGGGATCATGCCCATCATCTTTTTTCCAGTTTTATCTGCTAAAGTCATCCAGACTGATCCAGATATGTACCACCACACAGAATCATACATCATAAGTCAAAACCACCACTGCAGAGCCATATAAGAAAACTCATCAAGGTCCACAAGTTCCTTCCTCACTGCTGGGATAAACTTGGGGAAAGCTGGTCTTGGTTAAACTCACACATAGTAGCATGTGAGTTACTGTTACTGTTTCAGCTCTCAGCCAGCACAACTAGTTTATACCAGTTCAGCACTCTGAATCAGGTGGATGCAGCATTTTTTATCTGCTACTAGGAATTCTAGAAAAGGGTAAAAAAACTCTATAAAAAATTACATTTTCTGTCAAGAAACAATTGCTTAGTTTTAGGATTTTAGATATCATTTTATAGATATATGAATATGAAAAAAAATGTGTGTGAAAAAGAGGAGTTTTCATGCTATTTGGTTTTATGAATCAAAGAATGAAAATTAAAGGACTCTTTGACACTCCTTCATGAATTTTAGAAGCTCATATCATGCCCATTGAATATCCCAGTGCTTCCACTGAGATACAAACACAAGAAACATAAAGCTGATCTTATTTGGCAACTGTCTACAAAAAGTTCATGAGCTAGTTTAGCAAAAGACTTTCATTTCAAGTATTATTCTTGGTGTAAATTCCACTGTGTTTAGCAAAAGAAGCAACAGCACTAGAAATCAAAAGAGAGCACCTGTTAAAAATCTCAGTCAGTCTTCAAGTTTGTGATGTTACAGTCATGCTGAACTGTGATCTCTCAAAGCCTTTTTTTCATGAGTCCAATCTATTCCCTGAGTGTCTTTCTGAACTTTTGTCTACATCTCCACTTTGTTTTTTATGTTGTCCACAGGCGTGTGTGCTGTGCAACAAATGAATCCCTGTGCTCTTATATCCCCCTTGCAGTCTCTCAAAAAAGAGATAAGATATAGTATTTAAGATAGTGAATGAATAGGGAAAGTGATACTGAGAACCTACTTTTCACTGGCAGTTTTAAATTTTCCTTGATATATGTACCACAAAGCAGTGGAAGAAGAAAAAGTCAGGTAATAACACAGAAATAAGAAAGTGTATTTCTGATCTTACTTTTCTTTAGAAACAGGACACCTTGCAAAACAGTTTTCTCTCTGTGGTTATTTTCAGAGAATTAAATTAGAAAGGAAAAACCATAATATGCTTTCTCTGTTCTTTTAAATAGGGAAAATATTGAAGGATGAGTTTCACAGTAAGATTTCATCTTCCCTTACATTTTCCTTCTTTTCCTTCCTTCCTTCCTCCAACATGCTTCAGAACTGTCCTTTAGAGCAGCTACACTAACCAAAAAAGAGGTGCTGAAAAGTAAGATACAAACCAATAAATAAATAAGAAAGCAAACAAAAAACCCAAATAAATATAGTTTAGATCAGATTGGTCAGACTAGTGAAACTATGGGGCTAACATGGCTTAATAAACTGTAAAACTAAAGAGACAGGAAAAAAAGAGATGGGAAAGTGCAACTGAGTGTGGGGAGAAATTAGAAGGAACCAAGTCCATTCTCCCTGTCCTTTTTTCCACAGTAGTCCACAAACAGGTCGGATGTAGTCTACCCTGAAACCTCAGAACAAATGTTTTTTAGCCTGATTTTGCCAGTGACCTCCTCAGAGCGCTAAGAAGCTATACATTGGCCTGTTCAAGAGCACAGTTTTGACCTTCTATGAAAGCTCTTTCCTTTTGTTTCCTTCTCAGGTGTGACAATAGACGAAAACTAAAAAAAAAAAATAAGTACAAGCAGTAAAATACCTTCTCAAATTCTAGTGCTTCAGACTCTTGTTACCTGTGATGTTTCCAGCCAGCCTGTCCCAAACAACCGTAGATTTTTACAGCTAAATTAGAGGATATAATATAAAAACACAATGTCATTTAGAGAAGGACTCCTTTGTCTCCTTCATGAAGAAGCACTAATAATTCTCCCTACCCTACAGCTGGTTATCCTTCATCTGTTCTGTAGTGATTTTACCATTAATAAACATGCAAATATAATTAAAAGTCAGCTTTGTTTCAGTCATAAGGAAAAACAAGTAAGAAGTTCTGTTGTCAAAATGCATGACATAAGCTTTGGGGACTTACTGGGGAAGTCTAAAGTCATCTGTGCTCTGTTAATTGTGTGTTTCAAAGCACAAAGAAGTTAAGAAAATTAACAACCTGACGTAAAGGAGCCATCAGGATCAAAGAACTCTGAAAACCCAAAAATACCAAATCAGAAAGTTATTTAATACGACTTTAAATTGGCTTAAAATGATGTCTTGCACCTCTCCCCAGTGACTATATACTTGGCCCTTTACATGTCACTTTTACAAGCTGACAAACACATTCCACACAGAAATGGATATCTACAAAATTCAAGATCAACTTGATCATTGTTTTGAAGACTGAGGTGTTAAAGAACAAAGATTTCCTCAAAATAATTTACCATCTTATTTCCTTTCTGACTTAGGACACTAATTTCATAATACGGAACAACAACCATCAATACAGAAAAAAGTACTAGATAAGCTGTTATCCCAAACCTGGGAATCCAGCTTTTCTTTTTGAGCAAAATAGCTTCAGAACTTGTAAGTTATAGGCACAAGGGAAAGTCTCAGGAGGAGTTTACCTCTCCAAATTATTTCAGAAAATAAAAATAAAGTATTTAAATATTTGTTAATAAAGATTTTTTTTTTAAAATCAATATGCACATTTTACTTTTCAGAGAATAGGATATTTTTTTTCTTTGTTTTGAAAAGACCCTGGACTACCAATAGACATGAATACAGGTAAATAAACAGACTTCTTAAAATCAATTGTAATGGCTTGGAATGGGCTTACGTTTGGACATTTATGGAATAAAAGTGGTTAAAATTAAATTAGTTTGGGCCAATAATAAATGTATTCTCACTAGCTCTAGGCATCCAATTTGATTCCCAAACAAAAATTTCATATAGTTCGTAGAAAAATCAAAGCTCTTATCTCCAGGTGTTCTGATGAGCTGCCTTCAGAGGATTTTGTTCCTCATACTGTTTTCTACTGCTTTCATTTACAAGAGAACAGACTTTTTACAGGAGACATTGAGTGATAAAAAGTTTTGAATCCTTGGCATAAATGATAAAAATTGACAAAGCATAGAGAATAATCCGTCACTGCCATTTAATGTTTGGTTAATATTCATATTCCACACTGGAATTTTGCATTCCTACTTCTTACTTGTAAGTCTTATTGAGAGAGACATCTTGATCATGCTTGTAGTTAGATGCTACTTCACAAACTTGTAATCCTCACATAAAGAATACACTGATGTATGAGTTCAGTGTTGGAAATCATGGATCTTGGTGTGGGGGGGTTTATATAATGTGTATTTTTATATATTTATGTGTGTGTTTTTATATAATTTATTGAAAATGTATTACTGAGGGGAAATATACTAAAATTCATGGAATGACATGCACTTTTAATGGTACAAGTGAATTTATTCAAGAATATGGTGAAAAGGTGTGAAGAAAAATTGCGATCTGATGCTGCATTCCTTATAGAAATTATTCTTTTTGCTTTATGCTAGTAACACCAAGAAAGAAGGAAACCTCCAGATCCAATCTGATGGAGTTTGTGTCACTACACAAGCTGTAAAGCTTGAGAACTTGAACTTTAGAAAATTTCATCAGCAGGTCCTGAATTACAGAGAGAAAAGTCCTATCCCTAAATAATAAAAATGTCTTTCATTTGTTCAAATACAGTAACTTCTCTTTAAAAAGCAGGAAAAGACAGATAGATTGAACCTAGATCAGATAGATTAAATCTAAACAAATTGAATAGTAGATGGGGTTGGCTTTGTATCAAAGTCCTTGGAAATAGTACACCTAAATGTTTCTGCAACCCTTCACCACATTGATATGGTTATTTTTCTTCAAAGCCAGTATAACTGATTAATTCTATTGCCATATTTTCTAAATGAAAAAGAAGGAGGAGGAGAGAGCAAAATTCCTGGTTTGAAGTAAAACAGAACCAATTTTCTGTTCACGAGTTTTATTTTTTAGCTAAGCCTCTTCTAACTAACTGAACGCCCTGAAAATTAATGGCATTTTATGAAGACACTGCTCACTCTCAGAGAGAAAAGACCTGATTGTTCTAATTTATTCCAGGGAATGGTATAGAAAGAGGCTCTTGCTTATACTTACTGCTATAACAGCTGAGGTCAGTAAACATTATTTGCCTTGTTGGAGGGTCGGAAGCGGAAAAGCATAGAGGGGTCCCACTTGTGGAGAGGGGCCGACAGGACAGGTGACCCAAATCTGACCAACAAGGTATTCCATCACATCTGCCTCATGCTCAGTATAAAAGCTGAGGGATCACAGGGTCAGGCCTCTTTCTTCAATGGCTGATGTCCAAGGTGGACTCCGTTTGTCTGCCTTCGATCTTGATCTGCATGTTCCTGAATCCAGATCTGGAATCTAGTTCCCATCTGTCACTGAGTCCAGTCTGGGACTTTCCCTGTGCCTGCTGGTGACATGATTGTCATCCTGAGAGCTTGATACAGTTTTGTATATATTGTATATATTCCATTATTTCCTTTTTATTATTTTATTAATATTTTCATTAAAGCAGTTTAGTTTCTTCTAATCTCATAAGTCTCTTTCTCTCTCCCTACTCTCCTTGGAGAGAGATGTGGTAGAGAGCATCTGTCGTTCATCTCAGTGGCGAATCTGGCCCAAACCACATCAGTAACTATAATTTTGCAATCCAGTGGGTTTTTTTGGCTAATGTTGCTCCTTGAGGTTACATAAAAATATCATACGCAACATTATAGGTATATATTTGTAACTTCATGGATATAAATTTGTATTTTATACATGGGAATATTACACGTAGCATTAATAATTGAAAACTGCTAAGAAAAAATTGTATATGGCATTAAATCTAATTTGAGTTGCAAATTCCTTAGCATTGGCCATTTAGAAGTTAGAAAAATCAGGTAAGTGAACCATCATTACTAGTGCTAGTTCCAGGTTTTTTTTCAAATCTTAAACAAGACATGCTGTTCAGTTTTGTGATGTTTTCACTGGAAAGTAACAAAAAATTACCTGAAACTTGGAAGTTTTTGAAAAATTTAAGACTGACAATTTTCTGCTGAATAATAATGACAAATATACTCAAAACACCATAAATTACTCTGGTGACTTTTTTATGTAAAAAAATGGGGCCAAGTCCAAAACCATCATAATCAGGCTCAATTGTGTTGTAGTAATATTTAGCTATTATACATCTCTATCTCACTAATGCCACTGTGATGCTTGGAAGTGGAAGAATTTACACAATTTTTTTAAAGAAGGTCACCATGATGTTACATCCAACTCACTATTTGGTAATGGTGATGATTTGAGCCTAATTCAAAACTGGAAAACATCATTATAGAAAGGAAAGAGTTTCACTATAATATCCCAGTCTTGATATATCAGATGCAAAGTACTGAAGAGCAATAAAGCTAGAAGAGTGTGTTGGAAACTCATATTTAACAGATAGATTTTTTGCAAATAATATTTCCATGAAGGCCAGCTGAATCACCAATGCACAATCACTGTAATTCTGAGACATCTGCTTGGCTCAGCAGTTTAAATACACAGATCAATTTTACATTACCTCCTTCTGGTTGTGCCTGTGAGTGCTTGTAGAGGGAGGTCATAAAACATTTATAGGCCTAAGAATGTAAATTGCAGCAAAAAGTGAATCCTCAATCTGTGGACAGATACTTGAAATTTTCCCGAGAAGTCTGTGGAAAACATTTGCTCTGTCCTACACCCTATAAAAGTTTCATTTTCATTTCCTTTATGGAATTTATATTTTGATTATTATTTGGGATTCTGATATATAATGCTAAATGCCACATATGCTAATAATAATATTCAATAATATATATTGTATATTATTAATCACCCATGTAATAAAAAGTGAGAAAAATAAACAATGTTTCAATTCCAGGTTATAAAGCCAACAGATAATTCAAGAAAATTAGAAAGATCACATTAACAAATAATGCATAGCAGCCCCTTGCAACACAAGGACTGGTTTCTTTCAGATTAAATATGAATAGAAAGATGGTTGACTTAGTTTTATTTCATATGACTTTCTTGTGTGACAAAGTAAATAGTGAATGTTAAAAGTGTCCAACTTCTCCCTCAATATTCTGTCAACAAAATCAAATAGTCGTTTCAGTTAAGCATGTGTCTAGGTTTAACGCTAGCCAGACCAAGGACCGTGTAGATGGGCCTCATATTTGATAACCTCCAGTCAACTGGGACCTCCTCAGTTAGCCAGCACTGCTAATAAATCATGGAAAGTGTCTTGGTGAGCACATCTGCCAGCTCCCTTGGTAACCTTGGGTGAGTCCCATCCAGACCCAGAGACTTGTATGTGTTGAAGTGGTGTAGCAGGTTGCTAAACATTTCCTCTTGGGTTATGGGGGCTTCATTTTGCTCCTTGTCCCCGTCTTCCAGTTCAGGGGACTGGGTACCCTGAGAAGAATTGGTCTTACTATTAAGGACTGAGGCAAAGAAGGCATTAAGTACCTCAGCCTTTTCCTCATCATTTGTCACTATGTTTCCTCCCACATCCAATAAAGGATGAAAATTCTCCTTAACCCTCCTTTTGTTCCTGATGTATTTATAGAAACATTTTTTATTGTCTTTTAACAAAAGGGATAAACTGGGAAGGATAGAGACAAGCATGCCTTCTGGCAATCACTAACAACGGATGTGACCACTGTAACTAAACCAAAGCTGAAACTATTCTATTAAAAAGTGAGAACCAAGGTGAAATTACACCATGAAAGAATTATAAAAGCCAGTGTTAGCATAATGACCCAGCAGGCTGCATATCCATATCACACAAATTCTGCTGGGAAGAAACTATGAAATAAGGTGGGGAAAAAAGTCAATAGTGCTGACAAGTGAAACCAGAAGAACGTCAAATGCATTATGCATCTTTATTCATGTCAGAGGACTGATATATATATATCTACATCTGACAACTGAGTAGTCTGTCTTAGTTAACCCTTGCTTCAACTGCCTCTTCTACAAATGTTAGAAAGCTGTGCTATTAACTCAAAAACTAGAAAAGTACTAGTCAAATGACTAAACAACAGACAGGGATCTTATACGTATATACATGTTGGGAAGGTGTTTTTTAGAAGGTTTTGGTGTTAAAGCGTCACAGGGCAGTTGGGTTTGGGAGGGACCTTTCAAGATTGTCTGGTACAACCCATATGCTCCTTTTCATACACCAAATTCTAGTTGAAATTTCCTTCTTTGACAATATCTAAGCTGTTCCTTTCAATCAACCTCATGCAAAACAAACAGTGCACTCCCGTAATCAAGTGCACAGGATTCAGGAGAAAAGAATCGGCAATATGCGATTCAGTTAGAGTGACATTTATTACTCTCTGAAGGTCTTATATGAACATCAATGAATGTCATATGCTGATTTTACAATATATTTTTTTTACATACTTGATAGGTTGAAATGGCATTTATATGTCTTGCTTTTCTATGATAATGAAAATTGAAATCTAATATCTGCAGTGCCTGGCGTTTTCCACAACCACTCAATAAAATTCAGGACCTTTAACCACAACTTGAATTTGGACTTAGAAGTGACAGATGAAACTTTTAACATCTAGGCAGGGCAGGTACTGGAAAATATATGCACACACATAAATGTAGGAGTCAGAACATGCGATTTCTCTCTCTACCAATACCAATGATTTTTGTTTTCTTTCAAATTTGGAAGTAATTTAGTCTTATCTGCATAATGGGGATAACAGCTATTTGACGGGGTGCTCAATCACAGGTTCTATTCTCGGATCCCTGGGGATGCAAAGTAGCAATGACACACCTTTCTTCCTTCATCACCACTGATCTGTTATGTCAGTTACTATCTCCAACTCAGCTCCCTACCTCTGTCATCCCAATCCTGGTTCTCACTTTCACTCAGTGCTACACTATAATTCCAGTCTTTCCTTGTTGCTGAGCTCTTCACCTCTGTATCTGCTCTTGCTAAGCTCTTTCCAAGGACTCATCAGTTATTTGCCTTTCCACATCCCAGTATCCTCTATGGGAGCTATGACAGCAGGGGCCTGGAAATCAGAGGGGAGATAAGTTCACTGGGCATTGTTTCAGTATTTTGTACTGCTCCAGTCCATTCCCCACAAGAAGAAGAAAACATAACAAAATATTTACTCAAACTAGAAAGAACAACATTAATGACATGTACAGAACAGACCATCTTCCACAAAGTTAAATGCCACATTCTAAAATTAGTCTTCATGAATGATGTGGAAAACTGTGGGTTTATTTATTTTTTCGTAAAACATAGAATTTGACCAAATTATAATGATTTAAAGGATTTTCAGGTGGAAGACAAACATATTAAAAAAAAACCAAACACAAAAAAGCCCTGTCCACTCATCAGGTCAATGCAATATCCTTGACAATTTTCAAGACCCTTGCGAGAAAAGGCAAAGAATTTCTTAGCAAAAAGGAATATTTTTTTATGGACAGATGACAGTATTTTCCTCTGTGTCTGCTGACAAACAAGCTGGTGTTTCCAACATTACCACCAAAATTTGACCTGATAGAAACACATTATCCAAATCAAATATATGCAAAATTACACAAAACTTAAAAAAGGGTAGTTCAAATGTTAAGTGTGCCATAAGGGGAAATGTTATTATCTGAACCTCCTGCAACAGTGCATCCACAGATCCTAATTTTCTGTAAGAGGAGACATGTACTCTGCAGATATCTATGAGTAAGTTTTAGCACTTTTCAATATTAAAACATAAATTCTTTCTGATTATATAACGAGAAAAGAAAGGTAAGAATGTGGAACAGCGACAGTATTTTTGAATAAGATTCTGGAGCAAATCAAATGAGTAAAGCTTCCAGACTTCTCCATTCTGATCTGAAGACCAGAGTCTATATAAAAATAATTTTAAAAGTTTATTCCTTTGTCATGAATAGTGGTACTCTGTGCCGGAGCTCATTTTGGTCCATGATTCTGTCCTAATGTTTTTCTACTAAAACAACAGTTCATTTAAAGCATTCAAGGTTATAACTAATCTTTACAATCAACTTAGATAACTTTTTCAACCTCTAAGTGCATCCCCAACTTGTTCTTCTCTACACTCTTGAGGAGTGTACACAGTTTGGTTTTTTTCCTCCCCTTTCAAATTATTTCCATGCTGTTAAAAACTACTCGCATGAATAGAAGCATGGCTATCAGGGCTTGTACAAAACTGAACCAGACCATCATATAACTAATGTTTCTCCATTCTTGGTGTCAGATATGGAATTCTAACAAGGACTGTGTATTATATATTTGTAGCCATTTTATCTGGGAGTGTTTGCCATGGGATTAAGGTATAAAATGAATGCACAGACCTAGGAACAGCAGATAAGTATGTTTAATTTTAATTTCTGAACTGAACTTTCCAAGTGCATTGGCAACTTCACAGCTATTGTCTGCTGCTTGATCTACTGTTATACAGTGATATTAACATTAACAGCTATTTCTTCAGGTGCACGAGTGAAATCAATAACGCCACTGCATTTCACACATGGCAATTTCAGCACAAAGGGTGAGCCAAAGAAGGATGTGTTTTGTTAGAGTGCAGCCCCATGTGATAACATATTAATAACTTTTGGCTCTGATTTTGAAGAGGTTACCTGAAGTCTTTGGTAATTCAATAGACAAAGAAAGGTAAAAAAAATGGATGATGACTAATCAAACTAATATTTCAATAATTAGAACAAGCTGAGAGCAATTATAATTTGACAGAGAGCTGAGGCACGGAAGTATCTCTTCACACAGGATTCAAGATATTTTGTTTGCTAAACAAATCTAAATTAACCCAGTCTTGCTCCCTTTAGAAATCACCAAAGAATGTAAAGTCAAACATGACTTTTGCTGTGGAGAGGGAAAAGCAAAGACATTGCAGAAATATTTTGTAAAGAGCAACAAGGACAGGCAAATAAGCTGAAACCCAAATGAGGTTTTGTTGTTAGTGGGTTTATTGCTTTTTAATGAGCTCATGATATCTGCAGTAAGGAAATACTATTATTGCACAGAATTTTTACAAACACCATACTATGCTTTTCCCCTAGTTTTTCTGTGCTGTGCTTCTAATTTTTCTGAAACACTCTTGTCTGAAATTATTTTATGTCCATCTGCATTCATGGGTTTTGGTTGATCGTTGAGAAGGATTTCTGTTTGTTCCCTTCCTTTCTTTTTATCAATCACAATACAAGATATAACACAACATTAAACAACTGTTTTAATGAAATCTACAAGTAGCATAAAATGGAAGGGTAGTTTTTGCTTTTCCTTCAACTATCCACAAGTAAACAGTTTTTCTGTCTTCCATTTATTCAGTTTGATATTTTTATAATTCACATTGTGCTCTCTTCTTGTGTGTTGGTCTTTTATTATGATTCATGTGTGCTTTTGTTCAATTCTTTTGGCTGTGTCTTTGTGTAATTCAGTATTTTAGGACATAAGATATTAGCCTACAGTATCAAAAACCATGCTATATCATAAAGACAACAAAAAAGCGTGGTTTTTTTTTTTAAACAGATAATAAGAAAACTCCCAAGTCTAATTTGTATTTCTTTTAAAAATATTCTCCGGAGGGTAAATGAGTAAACGAGTGTTATAAATTCTCTTCTTGAAGGCTCTTCCACAGGACTCATCTCCAAACACTTTGTTTAATCTTCTGAACCAGAGAAGGCAAGATGTGAACAGGAAAAATCTCCTATGAACTCCGATAATGTGGCTTGTATATTTCTAAGAGAACTAAAAAAATCCTTTGCATTTTATATACAGGTTATTTATATACACATGCTATGCTAATTTTCTTTCTTAAGCTATAATACTGATAGTAGGGGTATTCTCACAGCTGAGTAATGGTTGATTGGGTGAAAGGATTGCCATTCGTCTTCTGAGTAACTCTGACTCAGTGCTTTGTGTCTATTATTTTCCTGGGCTTCAGGCAGAATGGGAGGATCTTGCTTCCATAGTTGTGCTCTGAGTTTTCATCTAGAAGCCCTGTTGAATTGACAACGATTACATGATTCTTGAGTTACTTATTCTGTGTATGATGCACACTGCAGTGTAGCTAACAAGCATAAATGTATCACTGCAAGCAAGAAAATAAATTAGTTTTCTCAAATTCAAACAGCAGCCATGAAAACTTTTAGTGCAAAATGAGGGGGAAAAAAAATCTGACCCTTAATGATTACAACTAGTGACTGCAACAAATGCTTTAGCTAAAAGAAAAAGGTCAAAAGACTATTTAGCATGCAAGAAAAGGTAAAAATGAGTCAAAGTAGAGCCAACTATTTTCCAGCTTAGACTTGCATATACTATTCAGGAGTATACTTTGTAAGCATGCTGTCTTTTCATACATAATGGGTTTCATCCTGCACTCTTCACATTTCTTAGCAGGTCTCATCAGTAGTCTAAACAAATAAAACTCAAGTTCATATCTGATATCTCACACCTTGGATTCCTGAAATACTGCACTGGAACAGATCTGCTTACCATTTAACAAGATTATACACCTTTGGCAACAGCTTCTGCATCTTGTTATGTAATGAACCAGGTCATTATAGAAAAGAAGACAAGGCCATTTCTTTCTTCTTTTCAACTTTACTTCTAGAAACCTGAGCTAAAGTGATAGTATCTGCTATCATTTGTAAGATTTAACGTAATTACCCATAAAAACTTTGCACCCCTTAAGACTTAATTCTACATCAATTATCAAACAGATTTAAGTTGTGCTATATAACTTTATACCGAAAAAGTTATTAATGGACTCAATAAAAATTAGAGGAAAATTAACAACATAACTGAATCATCCTACATTTTTGTACATGAAAAATATTCTTTTGTATATTTAAGTAACTGAAACAATTTATTAGATCAGCTGCAAATGATGCCTGAACATGTTAAGTTTGTGTGACAGGTCCGTAAATATGTTCGTATGTTAACTTTGGAGCATTAGTTTTGTCATTTTGTCATTGTTCACAGACTGCTTTTTTATTTTATAATTTATTTTAATATTTGGGGTTTAATTTTTTTTTTTTTTTAATTTTGGTAATTTTGAGCATTAACATATTTTATTCTTGTTTTGAAATTTATCATGTTAATATTGCCTACAGTAAGAACACTTTTTTTTTAAAGATATAAAATACTCTTTTCATTCACATGCTAATGATGCCACACTGTTGTGACTTACATGTTTGTGCTAGGTGTCCATTTCTGTTCCATTTACTTCCCCAGCTAATACAGTTCAATTTAACTGAAAGTCTATGTGATAAAAAGTTGTTTTGTCTATTGAAAAAAAGTCTGACAATTGTTTCAGTAAGTGTGCTAACTTTTGAGCAGGGAGTAGAAACTTGAAGTTCTACTGTGTAAGAGCTCTATTTCTTATATGAAAATTAAAATTGACATCTCCATGAAAATTTGCTAATGCAAAGATGAAAACTGAGTTTTGTCATTCTTTTGGTACATGCTGTAGCATCAGACACATAGACTTAGAATAAGGGAAGCTGCCACATTTACTCTCAGTGTTTCTTATTAGACCTAGGCTGATTGGAAGAAAGACAATAGCTTAATTTGACAAATTTGACTAATAAAAAGCTAATTAAGAAGGCTTCTCTGGAAGGACTAACAAAAGGGGTAGGAACGCCAGAAGAAGAAACTATCAGGAGGAAGGGACAGCATCTGAAGACAATGAAAATGAGGCATGGGAAAGAGCTGATGAGGCTAGAAAGAAAAGAAGCAGAGAGTGAGAGACGCCACCAAGCTGTTTGTACAAATGTTGGTACCAGAGTGACTCTGGATGGTACTCTTTTTCCTAGTAGATTTCCTTCCAAACCCTATCAAAATGCAGAGGAAGCAAACTGTTTCTATTCAAAAAACTTTGGATTTAGGCAGAGAAAGCTGTATCTAGTCTTCTGCACTCTCACGATTCCACACCCACGTAAATCACTGCAGCTGTACTGCAGAGACAGATTTGGAACTAACTAGGAATAACAGAGAAACAATTGCAAAATGCAATAAAAAATATCCCACTTTCATCTACTTTACACTAGAAACAGCTTGCTAAACTTTGGTTTATTGGTGGCTTTGCCTAACCTGTGTTACCCAGTATCTAACACCGTTGTTGAGAGTTGAGTCAATGAGTGAGCAAACAATAATTACATATTGTACATTATTTCATAATGGATTCAGCAAAGGGGAATGTATTTTAAAAGATTAATAGGGATGTAGATACTCTGCACAGGATTAACAAAAATCCCTATGTTTACATGTTGTCAGTAAGTATTCCAGTTAGGTACTGTTAGTACAGTTAGGGAAAAGAATTATTACATGAACTAAAACTGTGACTTCTAGGTTTTTTAGTAAATCTATGAACACTATCATCTACTTTCTCCAGATTTATGAACCTTCTTATTGCATGTTCAATTAACAGAAATTTTGAAATCACCTACATGACTATCAGGAGTTTACAAATAAAGATAACTAGTTGAGAAAGCTTTTCTTTTTTTGTTTCCTTTGGTTTCTAGATGTGGACATATCTTCAACAGGTAGACGAACACTAGCTGTATGTAAAATGTGGTGCCTACTGTATAAGAATAACCAACATCTGAGGTGTCCTCCTTATACTTTCAAAGAAAGTGATGCCATACCTGAAACAAAAACCAAAAAAGTATGATTTTCTCAGGAGGATGGGAAAGGTAAGTCAATTTAAATGCAAAGAAAAAGAAAAAAAAAGTAAATTATTCATCAGAGGTTTGTTGAGTTTTAGTAAACTTGGATTACTGCTAAACTATCTTTATAAAGTAAGGGAAAATATACTGATTTTGAGACTACGCTGAGCAGACCCGCTCACTGCTTCAGACACTTATTCCACATCCACCAGATAAAAAGATGGTTAGAAGACAAACTCCATTGTCCTGCAATAACTAAATGTGCTCAAAAGGTAGATGACCTTTTGTATAATTAGACCTATGCACTTAACCCCTGCAGCAAGGAAGTGAAAGGACAGAAACTATTAGCTACTTCATGATTATTGTTTTTCTGCAGTCCTTAGGAAAAGACTCTTAATCCTGTTCTTGTTCTAAAAGTAAGCCACGAAGACCAACTTTTAACAAGAGCAGCAGAAGATGGAGTCAGAGCCAGGTCCCTTTCTTTCATTCTCCGGAGATTTCATACTAAATAATGCAAAACTAACAAAGGTTTTGCTGTATAGTGGGCACCCCAAAACACATGATGTAAATCATGAGGTACAGCCATTAAAGAAAACCCAACTAGAACACCACAGGAATTAAGATATCATGTGAAGAAAAAAGGCAGTGTAATGAGGGGACAATAGAAATACACAGGGAAAATAATCCATTTTTATGGATTTCCTGGCAGCAGTGTATTTTCCGTCCAAGCAACCTAGGCTTAGCCTATTTTATTCATAAGCACATAAGCCTGGAAATCAAAACAAACGAAAAAGAAACAACAGAAGTCTCACACCTTCTGTGGAATGTATTTATATTTTTTCTACACATTTCCAATTTAGCCATCTTGATGCATTCTGGCCCACCTGTAAACACCTAGAGGGATTTATTCTTTTTTTAATCACTAGCAAACTGCTAAATTAAAAAAAAATAACAAAAAACAAACAAACAAGTAGATCTGCAAACTATTAAAGACTTCCAGAGATCACAAAGTCTATTTATTAGAATGTAATTATTACTGTTCATGTAAATGCCCAAATTATTGTAATCCAACCAAAAAAAATGAAATAACATAAGGCAAGAGCCAAGAGTCCCATATTGGTCATACTAAAAAAATTAAAGTGGTGCATACTTCACTGGACTGGCATTCAGCCCAGTGGAAGGAACAACCTGCCAAATAAGCAATAACCCCCAGTTATCACAGGCTCATATGAGTTCATTGTTTCAGAAGATGTTCATTTTATTTTCAGGATTGCTAGAAAATAAATAACCATTGTGCAAAACATTAAAACAATTCTTCCTGATTATATGAACATGAAAGTAAGTCACTTGGCTACCATAATAGAACAGAAAACCTCCCTGAGATGAGTGAAAGGACCACTGGCAGAAACGAGGTCTGTGCCAGCAGCAGGTAACACTTTGCACATGGTAGCTACCACATAGGGTGGTAGGTAACTACTATATCTAAAGTCAAGGTATTTGATTTTGTCTCCCTTTCTGTCCTCTGCAAAAATTTGAAAACCTTGTGTGGATATACTTCTAAAACAAAATGAAGACACTTTATGTCCTAAAGTGTCATAAAAATCAAGCGAAGTCCAGTCTCCAGAAATAACAGGAGAAGGTTCCCAGAAAGCGTAGTTTAAAAGTACAAAATGTACAGTCCTTCTTTTAAACTTAATTGTGCTTTCAGAACTCACTATTCTGCTTGAAACAAAATATTACATTTCCCTAGTTTATCTTTTTATTGCAAGCCTACTTTTCATTTCTTCCCTTTCCATCTTTCAGTGTCAATTTCTTTGCCATACAAGTACCTTCATTCTACCTGATTATTTTAAACTCCTTTTGGTCCAAAATCTGGCACTTTTTTCCCTTGTCCTCTCTGACATTAAAAAAAAAAAAAGGTAAAAATGGAATCAGTATGTGTCATATATCTGAGCCAACTAAAAGAATCTTGAAACTAGTGTTCAGTGTTATTTTAAATGTCATCATTCCTATATCTAATCCTATTTCTGTTTTTAAAATCATATAGAAATACAATTGTTTTAAACATTCTCTCTTCCTCTAAAATAATTCTTCAGAAGTACTACCTGCTATCTACCATGGACTTGACTCTTCAGTACCTTCCATGAGCTGCAAACCCCATTAATTCTCATCCCTAAACCATTTCATAAATTGATAGGCAAACTTTATCTCTAGAGGCTGGACAAGTGAACCCTCTACTTTTAACAACAAAAATTAGAAAGATGCTATTTTCTACTGCAAGAGCTTGCTGGTGTATCAGTGTATAAATTGTAGAGCTTGAAAGAAAAGACAAGGTTTGGAACATGTTTGTAGCTTCACATCAAAAAAAAAAGACAATTAATGTTGCATGAATTCATCCTGAGCCATAATGTGGACTGGAACACTCCATAACCAGATTGCAAACCACTGAAAACATGAAAAAAAACCCAAACCAAAACAAAAAGAACCAAACAGACAAGAAGCATCTTCAGTCCTGTTTACTAACTTTTTCCTACCTTCTATTGTGTTTCAGGAAACACAGAAAATGGGTGGAAATAAGAAATTACTACAAAAGCATTTTGATATTAAGGACTGATATACATCTAGTAGTCTGAGTTCTTAATTCATTTTTGCAAGCACAAATGGATGCACCCATGACAGCCATCCTGTGGTTTATCAGCATAAAAGTTTCTAGTGGAACTCTTAGTCTTCAAATATGTATTTCTTAGTGGAACTCTTAGTCTTCAATTATGTACACGTAGCGTAGTTCCTGACTGGATTGAAACAAAGGCAAAGAGCTAAAGCTTGAAAATCACTGATTCATTTCGGTCCTCATCTACATCCCTTTCTTCTTCTTTTGTTGTTTTTTTTTTTTACCTTTTTTTTTTTAAATACTGTAATTGCTGTTTGTGACAAAAAATATTGATAAATGCCCAGTTAATACCTTTGCAGAGAAAGCAAGCTTTGGTCAAACTATAGGACGCACGCAACTTGGTTTCAGTGATCCAGGTCAGTATGAAAATTCCAAATGCACAGTTAATTTCAGCTGTTCCTACTGTGCTGTCAGTACATCTTATCCCAAATGGAAGATATTTTTCCTGCTGGGTTCCTGGCAGGACACATGCATTCCTCACATGCTTCATTCCCTGCTTCTTTAAAATGCAAGTGTCATCATAAACAGTAAGCAACCCCATCTCTGCTTCTGGGAGATGGGTATACTTCATCAGTAAGGTGCAGTAAAGATAAAATTAACATCTGCTGTCTTTCCACAGATAATGTATGAAAAAAGGAAAGTTTCCACCCCTGCAAATAAACCACATGGACTGTCACAGTGCTGCCAGTGTGGATGAAATTGCTTGGATTTGTCTGGGAGCAGGGAAAAACAACACTACATTCTTTTAGTAACTGCATCATGTTTCTGTTCTTATACATTATATACAATATATACAACTCCTTTAAATTATAAACAGTATATACATTTTATATTTTTTAATTATGTACAATATGTACAACTCTTTTAAAATGGCAAATTAAAAAAGAAATATTGTGAAAGGGAAAGATCTTATTTTTAATATTGTTTTATCTCAAAAAAACTGGTTTTATTACATGCTCTTAAGGTACTCCTCTGCAAAGTTTCAGCTTTCTAGAAACCAGTGAAAATGGGTAGATACTTCACCCTTTGGCCCCTGACTAACTTGTGGCCCTATTCTCTATAAAATCTGAGACCAACACACTCAGAAGAGTTAGTACATTCTGTGAAAATTAAAGCTGAGAGATTAAATAACTGAAATTACTATTCTATCAATTACCAGTAACTTCACAGGAGAAAAGGTTCTCTTTTTTAAAACAAACCAGTTTAAGATGTTATTGATGTGGGGAATTATGATCTGTGAACACAAGAGTTATCCATCTATGTGCAGTGCAGTAGCAGGAAAATGAGCTAGCGGCTTTCAAATATTCAGTAGATGATGAAGATCTTATAAAAGGACCTATTTTACAAATGATAAATAATCTTATTCTATAATTCATGGCCAATTATTTTTTGCACATATCTATTCTCTTTCTCTGCTTCATTTTTTTTTCAAGAATTCTAGTGTCCTTTACAACTCAAAGATTTTGCAAATTTGATATTGTTTTTTATTCATTTTTGCAGTTCTTCCTTATGCAACATTTAATCCAAATCCTAACTTTAAATGGCTCATATAAAACTATGTGCATTTAGATCATAGAAAATTATTCTGCCTGTGTACCTCAGTGCCAAAGTCTGCACACCTCCACACCTTTCCCATTACCATAGTTTAGCCAATCCACTAACCCTGAACATCCTGTCTTATATAAAAAGCTAATAACTACTTTTCTTCTAATGCTGTCCGTATCATCTCCTATCCTCCTGCCCAAGAGTATTTTTTTATGCCAACCTATAAACCATATTTGTAAAAGCTATACTGTTACATTAAAAGATCCAAGCACAGCATAGTTCACAATCTCCAGGGGACAGCACAACGGCGTTGTTTTATGTTCTCTAACAATTTCTCTCCGTTTCTCCTCCCTCTGCCAGTGTTGCACTTAAGAGTCCTCTGAGTAGTGCGATGCATGCTCTATCTAAGACATCATACCACTAATAAATAGTAGCTGTAATATCTGTGTATCTCTAACTTCTGTAATGATAGTTGTATTTATTAAAATAATAGATATACAACTAAGGGTATTCGTTTTTATTGCCTATTATTCATTTTATTTAGAGGTGATTCTGCCAAACACTGTTGTTATGAACATATATAGGTCACTTCACTCAATTTACCATCTCAGGTGCCCCATGCAACTCCTCTGGACTTTAATGTGTCTGTTGCCACTCATCTAGGAGGTTGCACATAAATAGTATGAGTTTTTCCTCTGTTCTTTAGTGTTTTAGCCCGAGAGTAGACTAATTTTTTTACTACAGATGTTTGGTAAGAAGTGTAAGTCTGTAATGTTACAGTGGTTTGACATCAACTGGCTGCTCTTTCAGTCCCCCTCCTCAGCATGAGAGCAGGGAGAAAATACAATGAAAGGATCATGTTTCAAGACAAGGACAGGGAAAGATCACTCAGCAATTACTCTGACAGGCAAAACAGACTCAGGGAAATTAATTTAATTTATTGTCAATCAAGTCAGAGTAGGACAGTAAGAAATGCAAACAAAACTGAAACCATCTTATCCCCATCTCTCACTTCTTCCCCAGCTCAACTTCACTCCTAACTTTTCTGCCTCCCCACCCCCGAGTGACACAGGGGATGGGGAATGGGGGATGTGGTGAGTTCATTACATGTTATCTCTGCCACTCCCTCCTCACTCTCTTTTCCTACTCCAGAGTGGGGTCCCATGCATGGGAGACAGTCCTCCACAAAATTCTCCAAAGCAAGTCCTTCCTACAGACTGTACTTCTTCACAAACTGCTCCAGACTAGGTCCTCTCCGTGGAGTGCAGAGGAGGCTCCTAGGAAGAACACTGCCAGGAGGTCAAGTGAGGCAATCCTTCCTTCCCTTCTGTTCAGCCACGGTGAGACATCTTGAGTGCTGTGTCTTGTTCTGGGCTTCCTGGTACAGGTAAGACATGCACTTACTGGATCTGATTCAGACAGGGGCTGCAAAGATGATGAAGGGATTGGAGCATCTGTCATGCAAGGACAGGCTGAAAGAGATGCGACGCTTCTACTTGGAGAAGAAAAGGCTCAGGGGGATCTTACCATGTGCATAAACACTTAATGGGAGTAAGGAAGGTGTAGTCAATGTGGTGCCTAATGACAGGACAAGAGGAAATAGACATATTGAAATACATGAAATTACATTTAAACATAAGAAAAATCTTTTTTACTGTAAGAGTGGTCAAGCACCAGAAGAGGTTACCCATAGAGGTTGTGGAGTTGCCATCTTTGGAACTATTCAAAACCCAGTCGGGCATTGCCCTGACCTCTAGCTGATTCCGCTTGATCAGGAGAGGGGGTGGGAGGCTGAGGCTGGATAACTTCCTTTTAGATACAAATGTGCCCGTACAAGCTTCAGCTGTATTTCTTTAGCCTTCTGAGTATTTGATGTAACAATAGTTAGAGTGTCCAGGNGGTGTTCCCCAGGGGTCAATACTGTGTCCAGTCCTCTTTGATACATTCATCAATGACCTGGATGAAGGAATGGAATGTACCCTCAGCAAGTTTGCTGATGACACAAAACTGGGAGGGGTGGCTGACACACCAGAAGGCTGTAGTCACACAGCAAGACTTGGATAGGCTGGAGAGTTGGGCAGAGAGGAACCTGCTGAAATTCAATAAAGCAAGTGTAGGGTGCTGCACCTGAGCAGGAATAACCCCATGCACCAGTACAGGTTGGGGGCTGACCTACTGGAAAGCAGCTTTGTGGAAAAAGACCTGGGAGCCCTGGTGGACAACAAGATGACCACAAGCCAGCAATGTGCCCTTGTGGCCAAGAAAGCCAATGGCATCCTGGGGTGCATCAGGAAGAGTGTGACCAGCAGGTCTAGAGAGGTTATCCTCCCCCTCTATTCCACCCTGGTGACTCTCCATCTGGAGTACTGAGTCTAGTCCTGTGGTCCCCAGTTCAAGGAGGACATGCTACTGGAGAGAGTACAGCTGAGGACTACAAAGATGATGAGGGGCGTGGAGCATCTCCCTTACGAGGAGAGGCTGAGAGACTTGCATCTTTTTAGTCTAGAGAAGAGAAGACTGACGGGGGATCTGATCAATGCTTATAAATACACAAAGGGTGGGTGTCAAGAGGATGGGACCGGTCCTTTTTTAGGGGTGCCCAGTGACAGGACAAGAGGAAACGGGCAAAAACTTGAATGTAAGAAGTTCCATCTAGACATGAGGAGGAACTTCTTTATTTTGAGGGTGGCAGAGCACTGGAATAGGCTGCCCAGAGAGGTAGTGGAGTCTCCTTCTCTGGAGACATTCAAAACCTGCCTGGACAAGTTCCCATGCAACCTGCTCTAGGTGGACCTGCTCTGGCAGAGGGGTTGGACTAGATGATCTCCAGAGGTTTGCTCCACCCACATGTGATTCTGTGATTCTATGTAGAGAATCTCTTACAGGTAAACAAGAAAATTATTAACAACTTTTCATTTATGGACACAGCTAAGAAGCATCCATTCTACCCAAGGCAGAGACAATGCTTTACTTTTGGGTATTATATGTGACATGTCAGGAAACATAGCCTTTTTTTGACTTATGAAAGGCCATTAATTGTGTATCATCATATTTGAGTTTATGCAATACATATGTTGTACGTTATATGGCAAAAGCAGCTAATTTCAGCTAATTCTTTTTTCTCCTCAAAATAATCATATTCTTTCACTTTTTTCCTGTACTAATTCTGAGTTGTGGGCATTAGCATTTCTCTCCCATCACACTTCACACTAAGATATGAATATCACACATCTACATTTATATCTCCTTTTCTCCTGTCTGTCCCACAGCTATAGGCTCCCATCTCTCTCATACTTTACCTGTGTACACCCACCAACAACTGAACTACTGTTGAAGATGTGGAGTTCATTTCTTTCCCATTTTGTTTTTCCTGCAGGGAGAAAGAGCATAATGTGAGGAAAGATGTTTCTTTCTCCTTTTTTCTTTTCTGCTGGGAAGAATTCCTATCAATCTTCCCTTTGCTTTTGCATTAAAATTAATGTTACTTATTGTTAACATTCCTGCAGCTCCACAGAGACAAGACTGTCCCAATCCACACAGTGACCCTTTCTACTTTTTGCCTGTCAGCTACTCGCCAGCAGCTTTCATTGCTCCACTGCCTGGAAGGGGAGCTGATGGAGCAAATGAGAAAATACTCCTAATAGGAGAAAGAAGACAAAAATAAAGTCCTGGAACTCCCTCCTCAGGTCTTCTGAGACCAATTCCAGTACAAAACCTTCAGTCAACAAACAGAACTCCTTCAAAGCTTTTTTGCAGGAATCATCCCTTGAGCAAAATGAAACACAGCTCTGTAGCATAAAGAATCCTCAGAAGACTTATACCACATGAGCAACCTCTCCCCTGACAACACTCAGAGATACAGAAAAATAAGCAGTGATATATTGATACATTCAAGAAACTGAGCATATGCCAAGTAGAGCCCAGTGCTGCTAAATAATAAAACACCTCCATAAATATGTAGCATAACCATGAGGTAAAAATAAAGGAACTCAAGAAGAGCTATCGTCAGAGAATTTAATAAGGAGGCAGATGGTCCTTTGGCTTATGGGAGCCATTTAACTGATAATGGCATTGTCTAAAGTGTGTTTCACTTGGAGATATTGGACCAATTGATGCACTTGTAGTAGAGCAGAAAGGAAAGTTTTACTTACTTCTATGGAGTTCTCTTCCTTATTAAATTCCACTTCCATGTGACAGCCAGGACTTTGCTTCATTTCAATTAATTGACACCATGATAACATCTTCGATTCAACTTGGCATTAGAAGATGTACACACATAAGAAGTGTGCACTCACAGATATATTTTGTATTTAAGGCAGCTTTCCCATGGTTTCTGACTTACTCTAATTTTGCTACAGGATCCATTTAAAATAAACAGGTGCTTTCTGTAACTAGTCAACAATTATTACACTACCAAATATTTACCAAAGAACTTGTTTGGTTTTTTTCAGATTGAATCATTTCCATTTATAATAATATTTATTTTGACAAAAATTATAGACGTCTTACTTGAATCTTTGTTTCTCAGCTTCTTTTAAGATTTTCTCCCATGCTTCTAAATTGAGCTTATTTCTCTCAGATGCAAACAGGAAAATTCTAATCAATCTCATTTTCACTTTAACTTTTACCAAGTATTTTGTTTGTTGGACTAAAAGCAGATAAAGATTTCCCATAAGCTCAACAATTTGACATTCCACACACCTGATTATTTTACTCTCATTTGTTCTCCTGAGGTTCACAACAAGTTTCAGAGAATATATTGTGTATGGGGCTCAAGTATGTCATTACAGAATTGACATTCAGTTGGCAGCATCAGCATTCACCTGCAACAACCTGGTGTTTTTATTACTTCTCTTCAGTCCCTTGTCATCTTTAAGGAGTCACCAATTACCTCTGTAATAGGTGCATTTCAGGTTAAAGGAAAATAGAACAGCAATATAGCATGACCGTAAGAAGAATGTGAAAACACCCATGACTGTATAACATTCAAGTTGATGAATGCAGAGAAAAAAGGGAACGACAGACCTTGGTAAATATTCTTAGTAACTTCAAGATTCAAACAGTCAAGCAAATAAACAAACATATATAAATGTCAAAAAGAAAAGGGAGATATGGGATTTTGACCCTAAGCACCTGCATTTGGTTGTTCTGCACAAATACCTCATACTTTTTGCAAATCTGGAGTGTTATATCAGAATAGAGAGGAACGATGACAATATTTAGTCACAGTGCACAGTAGCTGAACACAATAACTGCACATGAACACATATAAGTGTGCATTTTTGTTCCATAAAACCATGTGATTTTGTGGATTCATAATGGTTGTTGGCAGCAGTTTTCCAACAACTAGAAATAGTTGTTCTTTTTGTATGTTTCCTATTGGTAGCACTAAATAAAGACTGTCAAGTATACAAAGAAACAAAACTAGTCCTCTAGAGCACAGGCATATATAGTCAAACTAAAGAGCTGTAAAAACATTCTGGAAAGAAGAAAAATATGCTCAACTTTTTTTTTTTTTTCTTTTTTTTTCATAAAGGGAGATTACCAAAAAGGAATTGAAATGTGCCAGAAGCAAAATATAAGGAATTAGATTAATCTGGCATTTGAGATTAGCTCCAGAAACAGCAACATCAACAAGAAAAATCAAATGTCCAGGGTCAGCAAATCTATATATTCACATATTTAATGGTTGACATCAATTGTCATGTTGATCTTTTTAGTACCACAAATTATCTGTTTTCATTTCAGAAGAGTGAGGCTTAGCAGTTGAAAGCTCACAGTGTTTGGTAGTTTGTTAGAAAAAATATTTTATTTCATCGGAAAAATATCTGTGAAACACAGAAATCAATAAAACATTAGTTTGGTTTTTTAATTAATATGATGTAAAATACAACCTAGAAAGTTTTGTTTCCTTGTCATAGAAGCTTACAATAGAGTTCCAATCTCAGATGAATTGGGGGAAATTACATGATGGTGCACAAAAGAAAAACCAGGTCTGCAAAACTTTAATGTCGTAGTGTAACCGTGCTCAGATTAGTCTATTCACAAGCTCTTAAATGATGTAGATATACAAGCAACTTTGTTAGCACTACTAAAAAATGAAATATGGCACTTTTCTACTGAATTGAAATTATCTAAGATACCCAAATCACCTACAAATTTAAGACACATCATTTACTACCGTGATGGACCCTTTGGCACCTGCCAAACTAAGTCTCTTGAGTTCAATGAGGTGTCACAAAAATGAAACTTCTTATGTCCTTGACCCCAAGTGACAGATGAAGTTCTAAGAAGCAGATGAAATATAATGTTATGTATGAGCTGGGCAAGAAATTATAATCTCACTATATAAATCAATGATGTTATTTCATCTGTACCAATGGTCCAAGTTCCCTGGCAGTAAAATTCATTTCAGCAAGAGGAATTCTATTGCAAAGAAACTGGGCTCTGTGTTGAAGTCTCATACCCATTTGACACACACACACACACACATGCACAAACACACACAAAAGAACTGAGTATGGCATGGAGCTGAGCAGTGAACTAGGTGTGCAACTGAGGAAACAATTTGTTTGGCCTTTCTTGAAGGCAAGGGTAGAGCAGCTAAGCAGTCATGCATTACCAGACATGCCTCTAGACGCTTTCCCAGCCAAGCAGTAAACAACGCACACCATGCAGCATCTTGCAGGACTGGTGATGTATGGAGGATTAGGGGAAAAGAAGTAGTAGATGGCACGTACTTCTAATAAGCTGAAGTGCCCCAACTATCCAAGGACTGAACATCTCTAGGCTACAGAAGTAGAAAAACTTCCGGAAATAAGGAAATGTGAAAAGGACTTCTCAGAGTCCTCAGAGTACTCAGAGGGAGTAGAAACTCTAGGTCAAAATGATAAAAAGCAGCATTTGGTACAAAGAAGGAAATCAGATGTTTATATTTACAGTCTCTTGAATTCTAATATAAAAAGAAAAGGCAAAAATGAGTATAAAAGCAAAGTTTTCGTTTTGAGCACAGTGGTACAGTAATTTTTTAATTCTCTCAAAATATTATTGAGACCAAAACCTTAGGAGAATTAAAAACAAATTATTAAACATTTATACATACTATGAAAACACCAAAGTACTGGAGAAAGTGAAAATAAACAAAAGTTATTTTGTTATGATAAGAATAATCCCCACATTTTGAAGGCTGTTACAGCAGAGCTGTTTCTCACATATTCCTCTGGTGTTTCTGTCATTGCCAAGGAGATGACACCAGTGCGGGTAAATCAGTGATCTGATTCACCATAGTAATGCAGAAGATTTTTGCATGGCTAAGCCAAAAGATAGCGGAATGATAGTACATAACATTAGGAGAAAAAATGTTCAAGCACACCAGAAAAAATTAAAACTAAAAAAGAAAAAAGTCACAAAATTAAAAAAAAAAAAAAAGATAAACCAACACTTTCAGCCACAGTCATATTATAATGCAGTATATATCAAGGAGAGTAGGGGGAAGGAGACGGTGGCTAAATGGGAAGAAGAAATTAAACAGCTCATTATTGAGTCAAAAGATTAATAAAACCAGACCATATTTTATCAAAGTTTCCAGGTTTATCAATCAATTTAAATGAGACTCTTTCCATTACAATGAGAACAGCCAGACTGAAACTGTGACCACTGATTGATGGATTGGAAGTGGATTAATTTTAGGGTCGTAAGAAAAGAATGAAATGACCACTCCCCTTGATACTATTAATCCCCCGAAGAACTGATAGATCTCCTGCAGTAAAATAAAAAATAAGCAAGGAGATTGGGAGCATTTTTTTGAAGAGCCAAAATATGTGTCCTTGAGGAAAAGATAATTTGTTTTTTTTTCTCCTGAACTCACTCACCAATATTTACCACAAATACTTGTGAGTCACAATAGCATAGGGTAGTACACTCTATTCCGTACATTTCAGTGACATAGATTATTTTCACTCTGTGGCAAAAAGATAAACTATAGATTTCATTCTTTCTGTTTCCTGACCCTGATTTGCTTGAAGAAAAACACAAAAAAAAACCAAAACCAAACAACAACAATTATAATGGTAATGATAAACTGTATATCTAAGCAAAAGTCACCTGATATGTCAGTGTTATTGAAAGTAATCAAAATACTGTAAATGAAGATGTGATTCTCCACATAACTTTACACATCTAGATACATGTCTGCACAGATGTTTTGGACTCTCTGTATAGTGTCAGAACCTGAAACTGGACATCAAACTGGATACTCCCAGTTGGGACTTTGGTCTTCATTAATAATGCTTCATGCTTGTTGACCATATCTTTTGGCAGCCTCCACTCATCCCCTTGTCTTCCATTGGCATTATGCCCTCTTACACATCCTTCTGCCTCTATGACTGGTGCTCATTTCACAAATGAGGTTTAGTTTAGATGGAAATGCTGCAAGTGACAAACTATGCTCAGAAGCCAGCTGTTTGTGTATTTGAGTAGACAGCAGGAAATCTTTGGAAAACTCATGGGTAAAAATCAGAGAGATACTGCTGGTATTTTCAGACATTGCTTGTAATCTTCGCTGTTTGTATTGACAGAATGATAATGGCTGTCCACAGGACACCAGCCAAACAACCACATAGATCCACTTTGCCACCAGGACAAGGATACTGTGGCCAATTGAACCACCTGGCCTGTCAAGGAGTATAACCCCTTGGTAATTGCTGCTATGTACTTGTAATGTATAAAGTCTTTTCCATGCTAACAGCTGTCTTCAAATTCAGCTTTAGTTCAGTTTCTTGAATTCAGACATGCAGATAGTTTAAAAATATAGCCAGTGATTTGTTTATAGTTTTATTAAAGAATCCTTTCTCTGTTTATTACTTTTTCGTATGCAGTAACAGAAATGAAAAACAAATATAACTGATGAAATATAATAGATGCATTCTGTGATACTATGGCTAAAAGTGGTTTTCAAATAATTTCCTTCTAATGATCAGAAACGTGTCAAAAGATTTAATTTTAGTGCTTAAAAACCCCTTATTTTTTCCCCCAAACAAAAGCAAACAAATCTAGCTGTATTCAGACTCCTTTTATTTTCACTTTCAGTAAATATTCTAGTCGGTAATTTGCCATCTGAGACTGAATAATACTAAAGTGAAATAACCATATATATTTTACAGGTTAGAGATAAAAATACTTTTTGTAAATCTTATGTTCTACAAGGCATATTTATAAAGTTGAAGTGTTGATTCAAAACAATCACAAACAACTTTCAGAATAAACTCCTTTTATCAGAGAATTCCCTGTGGCTTGGGAAATTGTTCTCAACAAGGTCAAGATCTTGCTTACTTTTTATCTCCTTAAGAATCTGCCAAAATTAAAAATGGACTAGGAAAACCAGTGCCTGTAATTATGGAAGAGAATGAGTTCAATGTAATCCAATGTGTTTATCAACACCTAGCCTGTGCTGCCAGCTCCCTCAGTTTGATCCTTAGGACCATAAAATCTGCTATCTTCTTCAGGCTCTGACTGTAGAAGTATCTGTATTTCAATTTTTCTCTTTTTAATGTGTAATGTTATATTCCTCAAGCATGAAGGCCAAAAATAACATTACTTACATTTTTATTTATCTTCTGGTTGTTAAATTTTAGGGTTCTTATTTTCAAAGGCTCATAACTTCTGAGGCAGAACTCACTGAATTCATGGAGATGATGCTTCTGATCCTAAAGAGACTATCACCTTTAAAACCACACTAGTTGGTTGTCTTGTAAATCTAAGTCACACATGAGCAGTGTGATTGCAAATATTAATCTCTATTTGATAGTGAGTATTAAGCTTTCTTTCATATCTTCTTGGCTAAATAAATTTATAGATTACCTTTTATCTCTGAGGGAAGGAATAAGGTGTGGTAACACATGGCCACAGAAAGAAATTAGTTCTATTTTATGACAATAGTAGATTCATGTGTGAAGGGTGCTGAAGGACCACCACCACACACCCACACACTAACATGTGACTAGAGTTCAATGCTAGAAACATAGAACCATAGTCTACAGGTAAATTTTTTAAAAATGGAAGAGTGGATTCAAACAGCTTTTCATCCAAGCCTCCTTTCTAGAGCAAGTCAGTCCTGCTAATGTGATCATGACTCTTGAGAGGGAAAGAAACAAGAGGATACATGGCGACTTCTTACACTGCTGTTGTCATGGTGGAATAATGCTTATTTAGCAGTCAGAAGCAAACCTCAATTGGTAATTAGCTGAATTCTAACTACTGGACTATTCTAGTAACATTAAATTACCTCATTTTAAGATGTGATTCCTTATATTTTCCATTTCCTTCTGAGCATTTTGTCTGATAGTATTCATTTAAGAGCACAGATATGTTAAGAAAAAAATGTAAAACCTAGATTTTACTAAACACCTGATTTTACAAAACCTCATCAAGATTACTGGATGTTTTAAAATGTAGAGCTCTAAGAAACAGCCTTCTACCAAGTTTTTGGGAATATTTCTACAAAGTGTGAATTTCCCTCTGCGTGTGGGAAAATTAGTCTTAAGGGAGAAGAGACCCTATATGCACCACTAATACAACACATAGATCATGTCTTCATCATACATTTCATCTCCACGTCCCATTCTTATGTCTTGGATGTCTTATGCCATTACACTAAAAGCAAGTTTTCACTTCCTTTTTCTAGATAATAGTCTATATAAATTTGACATTGTGTTGGTTTTTGTCAGATCTCCTGTAAATAAAATATCTTTTAATTGGGAGTGGAAAGGGGGCATTTCTTTCTTGCAAAATTACTTTCAGGCAGTGTGTTTTAAAACGTCCTTTAAAAAATAAGCAATACAAATGCCTACCTAGATAATACGCAATTATAACTGAAGGGAATCTTCCTCTAAATTTGAGCAGTAATGAAAAATCATACTGACTTCCCATAAGCAATAGATCACATTGCTCCAGAGCTCCCTTATTGAACTTACAAAAGTTCAGAGCAAGAACCCATACATCCCCATTCACTCATGTTGCACTGCTGCTCTGACCTTGCACAACAACGTGCCTTAGAGATGCACACACAACTCAGCCATTTCCAGAGTCAGTGAGGAAAAACGAGTTATGTTTATGGGTCACTGGGAGAAGAAAAGACCAAAAAGAAAAACAAACTAAATATACTGGTCTAAAACATGTCCTGGAAATGAGTTTAAAAATAAGGTAGAAACCAAATATAGATAATAAATTGCCAAAATGGCATTTCTGGTGTCAGAAGAGAAGAACCACTGCTACAAAATAAGTCTAATTCTTGGCAACCAGTGCTTCACAAGTCTAAATGGCACTGTGGGTCTATTAGGTGGAAATTACATAATACATAATGCGACTGGGATATGTTTTTTACTTTGTTGGGGTTTTTTATTTTGTATTTTTTAAATTCCATTGTAAAGGCAGCCTTAAACAATTCATAATCCTAAACTAAGAGGTAAAATAGTAAGACAAGGATTAATATTCTGATAACTATTTATATACCATAGGCTGTGCAACTGCTCTGAAAAATAAATGCACTCTAAATAAGGCCAATGCCAGTGAATGAGACAATTTGTAGTTCAAGTTGTTATGTTCTAGTAAGACAAATATGGTGACTAGCAGGTACTGAGACAAATGAAATATGGAGAACAAGAAAAAGAAAAGGAATCTGACAGTTGATAGAAATGGGACAAATAGTGTGACAAATCTGTCAAGAGGAGATACTGTCACAATGAGCTAAAATACAATGTTAAATTAGAAATGGAAATGAGACACTATTTAAGCAAAATTGCAAGTGTAAGAGGAAAAAAGAATGTCTGGTACCGTGCCAAATGCAGCTTTCAGTTTTAGGAGGAACATACATCAGACTCAGTCAGGACAGGGTCAAATATATAAAACAGTTCACATAACTGCCAAAAAAATGGCATAATAGTAACTGTCAGCATTAGCTTCAACTATGTTATTAGATATCTAGATATATGCACATTACAGTCTTATGCAAGACAGTAACACAAACTACATTTAAGGCTGCACTGGAGTTTTGATTTTATCTGGTTCACGTATAGTTACAGACTAAAATTATTTTAATATGCATGTATGTGCAAGCATATCTTAAATTACAGCTCATGCTTATATTTCCACTGAAATAAAATTTCTGAAGCTTCTCTGTACAGTGTCACTTTTGCTTTGGAAGTTACACAACACAGAATGACATGAATTAAAGTACACATCTACCTCTAAAATCAGGAGGCAGAGGGAGAGGATCAGAAAAAGATGCGATGAAAGATAAAAGATACCTAAAGAAATAGCAGTAGGAACAGAGCTATCACATGGTAATAAGAGTGGAAACACTGCAAAGAAGCAACAATCTAGCCAAACTTTGAAATAAAAAACATGAATGGCCTATTGTTACAGAGCAGAGGAAGTTGCTGGAATTCAGGAACTCCTCAAGGCAGGCAGAAGAAGGGCATGAAAGCTAGAGAGAAGACCTGGCACTTATATTATGACTAGGTGAGAAAGAGAAAAAACATCCTCAATGGATTATATGGTGAGTATTACATTTTCCTGATTAAGGAGGCTTTGCATCTACTCTTCTTACTCATCTACTCTTGACGGGGTATAATACTCATCACCAAAAAAATCATGAACCTTTAATTTAGCTGAAGCAGAAAAATATCTACTGATACATGACGACGATATTTCATTTCAGGACCTCCTGAATTCACACTTAATATCAGAGAAGTTTAAAAATGAAAATATTGCAAGTTTTTTCTAGCAAACAAAAGGACAAAATTTGTAATTACACAACTGAAAACAAGATTACAGGAGATAAATGAGAAATAACTACATATGTCTTCAGACTGTACCTAAAATTTGCAACTAATTTCTTCTAAGATACCTGACAAGGCTAACAGATAATAAATCTACAGCCAATTAAATGAGACACTAGCATCCTCTTCCTGAACTCCCTTACTGGTGAATCTGAACACTGGCCTAGGACAGGAACCAGGCACCCCAGTTCATATCCTCTTCCCAGTCAGCACTTCAAAACAAAATTCTTCTCCTCTTCTCACCTCTTTTAATTCCAAACTTAATTTCTGGTCCTTTCACCAGTGGACTGATATTTCAGTAGAGAAATTGTGGTTAAATGTCTTTGCAACTCATTCTCTTTACTGTCAACAAAAGCAAAGCCAGTAGCCCACAGCCCTTCCCACAGTTTCTCAAACTGGCCATCCTAATGTTTTCCTTTAATCAGGTTGTCTCTTCTATTTTAAATAGCGTTCTTGCTTGTCAAAATGTTTTCAAGGCTGTCATAATATTTTAATGTGTCATGTCACAAGGAATATTTACTGTACGTACAGCTTTATCAAAACTACAGTCCTTGGACAGATGCCCTGAATCTCTAATCTATAACTTATGCTGTTAGAGTGGGATGTCATTTCAATAGAGGGCACCTCCCCACCCCAGACATGTGACTCAAACACATGAACATATACTTATGAAATTTTATAGCTCTATAGAATTACACTGGGGAATAAAACCACTACTTTTGCAGGTACTGAAGTAAAAGCTTTGTGCTGAAAACCAAACAGCTTCCTGTTACACTCTGCATAACAGAGAAAAGAAGGGAAAAAAAAAAAAAGAGAAAAAAAAAAGAGCAACACAGAAAGAAATTAGTGCTTGAAAGTTTTGAAGCATCTGAAGTACAAAGACAGCAGAAGAGTCAAGGGATATGGCTCTTTTCCTTTTCATATGCAGGGAGCTATACATCTTAAGATGATAGCATGAGTCAGTGGGAGACCAAACACAGCTGCAGTCAGTAAAATCTTTTTTCTCTGCAATCAGCCTATATATGTATATATATGTGTGTGTATATATATCAAATATATATCTAAATATACATATAAATATATATAATAACCTTAAGTTAGAAACAGGAAGTTAGACAGATAAAATATGACTTCACTTTTTGTAGCCTAAGGATCTTCCAATTTCTATTCCACACAGTAAATGTGGAATAGAAAGAATTCATGGAGGCAAAACATGCTTTGCAATCTTGCAAATATTTCTAGTTGCTATCTTAACTAGAAAAGACAGTACCTCTGATACTATAAAGGAACATCATCATGGTAGCTGGCTGAATGCTAGGGCAACTGCACTAACAGTGCAGATATCTTGACAACATGTGAACAACAGTTATCCAATGGAGAATTTGAG
>JAHREE010000152.1:6914790-6951531 GCA_033628505.1 Tringa tobata | reverse complement strand
CAGAGCTGGACACAGTACTCCAGGTGGAGTCTCACAAGAGTGGAGTAGAGGGGCAGAACCACCTCCCTTGACCTGCTGACCATGCTTCTTTTGAGGCAGCCCAGGATGTGGTGGGCTTTCAGTGTGCCAGCACACATTGCCAGCTCACGTCCAGCTTCTTGTCCACCAACAGTCACAAATCCTTCTCCTCAGGGCTGCTCTCAATACATTCTCTGCCCAAAGTTTATTTGTGCCTGGGATTGCCACAACCCAGGTGCAGGACCTTGCACTTGGCTGGGTTGAACTTCATGAGGTTCACATGGGCTCACTTCTCAAGCCTGTCCAGGTCCCTCTGGATGGCATCTCTTCCCTCCAGTGTCTCAACTATGCCACACAGCTTGGTGTCATTGGCAAACTTGCTGAGGGTGCACTCCATCCCACTGTCCATGTCTCCAACAAAGATGTTAAACAGTGCCAGTCCCAGTACTGACCCCTGAGGAATACTACTCGTCACTGGTTTCCACTTGGACATTGAGCCGTTGACCGCAACCCTTTGAGTGTGGCCATCTAGCCATTTCCTGATCCACCACGGATCCACCATCCATCAGGAATACGGTTCATTCTACCACTAGGAACTTCAGCAGGAATGAACTTGATTGTATCTGCCATAGTTTTTAATGGGGATTAAGCCTACTTGTTGCCTGGAAAAGAAGGTATGAAGTAATCTTAAGGCCACCACATGATATCACATGATTTTACTTTCATATACACCTGGGATTGTTGTATTTGAAAAAAAAAAAAAAAAAAGAGACGTCATTATAAACCACAATAGAAGGGACTATTTTAAATTTTGGCATGAAAAATTGGAACAGTATTCTGAAGCCAGGTGACCTGACTAGTTGTTAGTCAGTATATTCTTCTAGGTAATAGACAAAGAGAGGTCCCTAGAAGAAATTAATTTTGCAGTACTTACTGTATCATGTATCATGATGGAAGATGCCCAGTTGTGCAATTCTTGCAGAAATATGTGGAATTTTCTTGAAAGGTTGTATTCTTTCTTTTGCTAACAGGAAGATAATCATGGGAAGTATTCCTGTGGTGAGCATGTCATGGATTTTTAGCACAAATATTTGGAGAGATACAGTTTTTATAATAGTGCATGTTTATGTTTTGACTTGAAGGGTACTCAAAATAACAAGAAAACTTCCACTGACCTGTAAACTACCTTCCTACACTGACTGCTGTCAGTTGTAGTCTCATCTAAAATATGTGCAGATAATTAGGATTTTTTTTGAAGATAAGTGAAACTGGGCGTAAAAAAATGCATAAGTACTGTTCAATTCATGGGTTACTAGGGGCCTGCACAGGTTAAAAGTACTTAATATTTTATGGTGTTACCTTTCAATGGCACAGCTTTCACAGGGTTGGAGTTTCTAGTTAAGATATCTGTCTCTCCTCATGGGAATGAAATTATCAAGCCTGAGTTACAGTGTTTGAGCTAAATCCTCTCACCTAATTTTAAAAATAAGACGGTTGGCATTTTCAAAAAATTCAAAGCAAGACTGGAGGATCTTTTCTCATATTTGTACATTTTGTCTTCTTGGGTTATAATTTCTGTTATAATTTCTATAATTTCTACCCAACTTTCAAAGAAGTGGGAGAAGTTGAAGAGAATGAATTTGATTAGGATGTATAATAGTCCTCTGTATGTATCCGCTATTTTATAGAAGTTCATTTTTTAAAGCTAGAAAAGCATTGCATAAGCAGTGTTTACATTTTTCCATCCCCAACAATATGAAGTGATAGATCTGCGCCATCATTGAGCAGCTTAACAATTAATTTCTTCCAGAAGCAAATGTGACCTCTCACAAGCTGCATTTGATTGCACAGTAATCCAGCAATTAAAAAACAAACAGAAAAAAACCCAACAAAAAAACCCTCAAAACTATGTCGTATTCAGTATATTTGGGGATAAATAGCAGGGGGTAAGGAAAGCTTGTGAAGTACTAGAACAACACATTGTTTTAAAATGATGGGCTCCAGGAAGGACTGACTCACATAAGTACTTGCATAGTGGAAGAAACACATTTTAATGAATGATCTCAGTGCAGAAGAAATGTGCTTTTTTTTCTTTAGACTATACTGTATTAAATGTATTTCAATTTAGGAATCGAGAGGTTTATTCTCTTAAAAGAAATTCTTTCTTTAGCAGGTGAACTTATCAATATAATTAAAATTAGACTCTTGTACCACACTGTACATTTATTTTTTCAACTGAATTTTAACCTAAACAAGCCCAGGATTTTAAAGGATTCATATTAAGTCAACTCAAATAGTTGTTTGCCGTGGGAAAGAAATGTTACAGCACCCACTAGTGCCACTGTGGATAAAGTGGTGTATCAATTCAGTCCCCAACTTTTTTTGAAGGCTAGAACACGCCAAGAAGGTTGAGATTTTTTAATGCTTTGTGGTCTGGAAAGCCTAATGTTTACAACTTTCTATGAGTGTCCACTCCATACATATTTTAAATACATACATACATACCTTCCTCTGAGGTGGAAATTCAAAGCTCAGGTGTTTGAAGGGGAAGATACGGCACAGAGGACATTTTTCTTGCAAAAATTCAGCAGCGAGACAGTTATACAGCATTCAAGGCTCACATCCTCAGGAGCCATCATACTTCCTCTCCCAAAGTTCTTCACAATTAAGAGAACAAAGTCTTGAAGGAAGTTTGTATGGCATTTTACAAGAACACAGTCATTTTTCACTTTACTGTGGATTTCACCTCCTGTCAAAATGCTGGATTTCAGCATGGTTTTCTGACATTGTGTTTTCCATGAAAATAATTTTCACTTTCTTTCACTGCTCCTCTTCAAAGAGTTGGGCAGCCCTTCAAAGTTCATGTTTATGAATTATTTCAACAAGCAGCTGGTGTAAGGAATAGTTCAAATGCTAGGAAATGTAAGAATTGGAGCTGACCTTGACTGTGTCAGCTTAACTGCAGTCTTAACTGTGGTTCTAACTGTGGTCCTGCTATTAGACATTTCTTGCTGCACTCTTAGGTGGAATAACTCAAAGAATTGTCTTGGAAGAGCAAGCTTCTCTAATCCAAGAATTAAGCTAAAGGGTGATGATTATATTTGAGAGGACTAGAAACAATTGATGTGCTCAGTGAAGTATAAATAATTAGAGATAGTATCCTCTAGTCCATGCAGGAATTTCCTAAATACACTTTTAGTAGAGACAGAATCAGAGGGTACACTGGGAAATGTTGTTGTTAGCAGTTTTTAAGTTATACTGAATTTAATGCAATGATGTGGTTTTTCTCATTTATCTTTATTTTTTTCATGGGAATAGCTGCCAAAATCCAGATGTAACTCAAGCTGCCAGGAACATAAGACCTCCTCTCAGTCCCTCCTTATGATCCTTCCAGATGTTGCCCACCTCTGCTCTGCCTGAAACTTCTCTTGTTTTCAGGGCAAGGACAGGTAGATATCTACAATGCGTCTTCTGGTTTCTATGTCTTACCTTTTCTATAGCCTGTACCATAGTAACACTTGAAAAGTATCAATTCAATCTGATACAATTATTCATTTTCTGCTGGGTTTATCGGTAAATTTAAAGTCAGTTACACATACTCTGATATTCCCATCTTGCTGCTGAATAAGCCTAGAGTTTGTAATGAAAAAAAAAAAAAAGTACTAATTTATTTAATATTAAAGCACAAAACACAGGAAAGAACCGTGGGGGAAGAGTTTCTACAAGAAAACTCAATCCTCATTTTTCCAATTTATAAAACTGCATCTTTTTAACCTTACTATTCTGTTCTGATAGCTTATATATAATATTGTATAACCAGATACATGCCAATTTGAGTTACTCTAAATTTTCATAGAAAACACAGAAATACAGAGCTTGAAGGGATCCAAAAAAGACATACTTCTGTTCTGAGACAAATTTAGATATGACTAAAATAATCTCTCACAATCAGTTCTGCCATCTGAGTCATTTTCCCTTTAAGAATGCCTCAGAGTTGCTTTTCCTTTCTGAGCTTTAAAAATAAATAAATAAATTGCAGAGACACAGAAAACATTGGAAGAAAAATACATTCCCCAATTTTTAATAGAGAATGAAGAAAAGATAACAACAGAGATTTGATGAGAATGCTCCCTCCTTATTTTCCTTTCCTTTCAAACAAACAATGTGGAGCAGGGTGAAATCCAAATTACCTATTTAAGGAGAACTCTCTAGAGAGTCAATCAGCTATAAAAATCTTAGGGATTTGAAAGCAATAGAGCTAGAATAACATAAATAGCTTACAGAGCAAACATATAATTTTGCTTTTAAAATTTTCCACATATAGTGATTAGTTCTTCATATCCAAAAAGTCAAATATAGTAGAACCGACATTTTAAGCTTATTTATAGAGGAGAGGTGAATGTTTAGAGGAGAATAATCACAGAAGGAGAAAACAAGAATACTTAATATATTTTGTGAAAGAAAATTTAGCTAAAAATGCCATTTACAAAACCTGTAGAAAAAAAGAAAGTAATAATAATCAGGATTTTACTTAAAATATGGCTATTATTCTTTAGAAATGATGAGCCAGAAGTGAAAAAAGCATAAATACAGGCCTTGTTCCAAAAAACTGCAATGTAATTTAAACTATATACAGTGACATCGGAAAGAGTGGAGAGAAAAGACACTTGTAAAACTGGTGAGACGTTTGTAAAACTTATTTACATTTTTCCTTTTATTTTTTATATATACAAACATCTATGTATGCACATGTACATAAAAATAAAATAAAGAGAATACATACAAATGACATAAAAACTATAAAAGAGTACATTTGTGAGGACTATATGAAAGAAATTAGTAAAGAGTTTGCAGTTGGAATCTTCTCAAGTAGGAATTTTCTTTGCTAAATGCATCTTTAAAAAAGCTCTTTCCGAACTAACACTGCTTTGTCAGAGCCACTGCAACTTACATGGAAGAAATGCATACATACATTGCACTTTCTTTAGTTAAGTTGTCACTTGCTGCTTTTTCTCAGTCTTTCAACAGACTTCCTGATGTGAAAAAACAAAGTCCAAGGTGCAACAGTCCAACAGTCTTCATCTATCCATCTCCACAGTTGGAGAGTCCTTTAAGACACTTACAAATACCCCAGGGAGACTGAAGGAAAAAGCAGTTTTCCAGCTCTCCTGGCTGACTGTTGGCAACACTGTCAAATTCACAGGTGCAAGGGCATTTCCAGTTCATCGCCACATCAGAGAGGAGCAGGGCTCTACAGGTGTTACTCAGACAAAGCAGTACAAATATTCTACTGTCCCCAGGTAGAAATGTGTAACCTGGTTTTTAAAAGATTTTTTTTTTCCTTTCAGAAAGCAAAATGTATCTCAGATTAAAGGTCAATGAATTAGATTAGTACAGTGAGCAAAACAGTAATAAATGCTAAATCATATCAGAGATGTCCAAGTGACTGGCTAATTACTGCACACTCTGTTCTTTTGAGCCCCACATTTAGCAAAGCTACCGTAGTTTAGTACCTTACTGCTGCCAAAACCAATTACCAAAGACAATTTCATGCATGGGCAACATTGATCTTACCCTCCACACACCCGTATTTAAACTGGAACTGACATCTTTCTCAGCTTTCTCAAATGCAGATTAATACAGGAACACAAGGGTTTAGCTCCCCTTCAGAGGCATTTTTGTTATTTCATTGCTTTTCTTCCAGGGGGATACAGAGCTGTAATCACAGAAAAGCTATATGGCTAACCAGGTGTTTTAGAACTATGGTGAAGTTTAACTATTAGAGCACAAAATGGTTAGGAGAAATCACAACCCTTTCCACCTAAATAAGCTAACAAGTAACAATACACTTTAGTGAAACATCGTACAAGAAATATACTGCAAATTGTTATAGCGGTACAGTGAGAACATCTTTCATGACTCACAGGTTACAAAGAAGAAAATATTTCCATAACCGTGCCTAATCGATAAAACAAATTATAAAAATCTATAATAAGCATAATGGGAAGACTAGCTGGCCATAATGATGATGTTACTTTCTTTCTGCCTCCTCCTTAAATCATAGAATCACAGAATCATAGAATCATTTAGGTTGGAAAAGACCTTTAAGAACATCAAGTCCAACCATTAATTTTGAATCCTAGAATCAAAGAATGGTTAGAGTTGGAAGGGACCTTAAAGATCATGGACATCCAACCTCCCTGCCATGGACGGGGATACCTCCCACTAGACCAGTTTGCTCAAAGCCCCATCCAGCCTGGCCTTGAACACCTCCAGGGATGGGGTACCCACAACTTCGCTGGACAACCTGTTCCAGTGCCTCACCACCCTCATGGTAAAGAATTTCCTCCTGATATCTAATCTAAATCAACCCTCTTTCAGTTTAAAACTATAGCCCCTTGTCCTATCACTACACTCCCTGATAGAGTCCCTTTCCATCTCTCCTGTAGGCCCCCTTCAGGTACTGGAAGGCTGTTGTAACATCATCCTGGAGCCTTCTTCAGGCCGAAGGCCCACATGTCAGACTTCATGTTGTGTAAAAAATTCCTAAGAATTATATTACACATAGATGTACACTTTATTACATTTACTGTCATTTATACAGGTAGCAGAATTCAGTACAATTTCTGTACTTATTTTTCCTTTTAGGTATGAAGTAATGGTATAGATACAAACTCATAAAATTCAGCTCAGCCTTTTTAAAAGGGTCTGGACATCAGACACCACACCAGAAGGCCAAGTCCAGTCACAAAAGAAATACTATCATATTAAACACAGGTCAAAATACCATTCATTTCTACTTAATCAATCTACATGACATTAAGATGTGTTGCTGATTAAAATACATATAGTTATTTAAGATGACAACTCACAGGTATGAATTTGAATAAAAACAAAATCAAAAAAAACCACCAAAACTTGGTTAAACACAACCAGTGAGGAATTCAAACCAGAAGTTTTGTACTGTCCCATTTACACTACACAACACTTTGAAGCCTCAACATATATATCCTCTCAACAGACAACCCTAACCTTTAACAGCTTAAGAATAGTTTTTAAGAATAAATATAAGGACAAAGAAACCACCATGCATAATGCTCTGCCAGTAGTGTCTTTTATGTGATAGAGGAGAAAAATGGTACTATGTCAATGATAGTAAGGCATACGAGCCCTCAGATTCAATTCAACGTTTTATAATTCCAACCAAGCATCTCAATCTCTGCCCAGATATCTGCCAGTAGGTGAGACAACAAAGCAAACTGGTTGCCATCCCAATAGCGCACTAAGGAAGTTGAGTAATGTGTTTAGCACCGGCTTTCTTTTCTGTATGAACTCAGGGCACAGTCTCAGAGCATATTAGAGTAATTTAATTCTGAGAAAGAAAAGGTCACAACCTCCTACCCAAGCACAGATGGCCAAACAGCCGACCTTGCTGCTAAAATAACACGGTAATGTAAATGCAAGTGATGATCTGAAGCCACTCCTAAATTCCAGATCGGCCAACTCTTTGAGTCATTAAACACCTTGATCCCCATACAACCGTGTTGTGCAGACAGCAGTTGAACTCTGTCAGTATACCAAAGCAGCATATGGTTCCACTCACAGCTAAGGTTTTTGCCTACATCATTTGACTTACATAAGACAATCTTGAATTTTCATGTAATTATTATGCTAGACGTGTTGCACTGTCTTTCCAGCCTATAGTTTATTCAATTTTAACAGGAAGGGCAACATGACACAATGTTGTGATTTCAGGCACTTTTCAGGACTGCTGGGGGTAGCAGAACAACATTTGCAAGGACTCATTATTCTGTACCACTGAAAGAAAAAAAGACAGTCTTGCCTGCATGAACCAAGGAGTAAATGGACATTCTGGATACTAAGTCATTATTCATTACCTTCAAAGTGATACTGCCACAAGAATTTTGGGTCAAACTTATTTACACTATCATTGCCTCAGATGGACTTGATTTTGTACCTGTGAGGATTCAGATCTCACGCAAAACTGACATAGCATAAGATTTTATGAACGCTAAAATTAACAAGCAAGAAATGACTGGAGTGCCCTTGCCTATGCCATATCAACCTCATCCTTCCTTGGTCTCAATCTTTTTCTTCTCTGCTCCTTTGCCTCCTCCAACAAACTATGACTTGTCTTCCCATCAGGGACACTCTTCTGGAAGAAAGTATTTTTTTTTTCCTCATTGTGAAGAGGCAGCTGTTTCTTCCACATGCTTCCTCACTGGTTTTCAGAGCTCTTAAAAGAGTAATTTCTTTTCCTGTCTATTTTTTTATTTGTCTGTGGCTTCTCAAAATTTAACACCTGCTAGTTACCATGAACGTTGTCTTTTTGAAATACAGGCCAAAGCACGCAGTGTTCACCAGTCAGGAAGCTGCTATCAAGAAATGTCACAAAAGTACCATCTTGCTCAGAAAACAAATCCTGACCTGGGAGGCTTCTCTGCTATACCCAAGTGGCTTTCAAGAGGAAAGACACCAAGCCTCTTTTCTGGCAGATCACAACCACCTGGCCTGCCAGGAGCCAGTTTTCATCCTAAAATTTGCATCAGAGACCACTTGCACCTACCTACAAAAAAACTGGCAGGGCAAACTGGCTATGAGCACCTGGGTCCTTAATAAAGCAGTGCACCTTCTCATTTCCTTTACTAATAATTATAACTGAGGCAAATCCTCAGTCCTTGATCAGTTTCCATCTGATCCAACTTTCACAGAGGCCGGTGGGAGATGTCAGGAGCTTAGAAGCTGGATTTCTTGTTATATTTGTCACAGCACTAAACTACAAAATGATCAAAACCTCACATCCCCATTCTCAATGTTTTTACAATTCTCACAATATTTTGTTTCAGCATGCAACTATTGTCAGTGACAATAGTCCCCATAATTATTCAGCTGGTTACCAGCAAGTTTTTAAGCATGACATGATTTACACTCAAGTCAGGTGAAGAGACGTGTCATGCACTCAAACGAGATGAAGTCCATTACACCAATATGGTACCCATAGTAAGGAAATCTTAAAAAAAAAAAAAAAAGGCAGTAAATACTGTAGAATAAAAGATAAGGAACAAGTGTGATGGATCAAACCAGTTATATCATGATATCATGAAAACAAATCACAACTGTTTAACTGGTCATATTTAAAACTGGAAACCTTGATGTGCTACAATTCGGGCCACTTCGCAGTACTCCCCTGACAGATCACGTATAGTCAAAGCTGTCCAGTTAATAGGGTTTCACAACAACCATACAACCGGAGAAGTGCCCTATAATTTAACCTAATTACAAGGATGTAAATGGATCCTGTCCATTCTGTGGTATTTATTGATTGGGATTTCTGGTTCAGAATTGAACGTGATGCTCAAGTAAACATCACAAAAATCACAGTCTGATTAGTTACATTACTTGCCTGCTTAATCTGCAGTCTGGTTTCACGTTTTGTTTCTAAGATTCATAATACATACTACAAATCATAAGAGTCTCCTCTGGTTACATTAAACGGATATTACAAACGCTGCTTCTCTGCTTCCCTTGTCAAATGGCCTTCAGCTGACAGACAGGAAGCTTTAGACATGGATAAAGAGAAATTAGAGAGATATTTGGTATAGAATTTCAGAGACTGCATCTCTGCAAACAGCTGAAGGGGGATGGTTTTCACTTCAAATATTTCCTGTTTCAGAGAATTCTCTGGAGTCCCATTTACTCCTGACGGCTTGGAAATGGCTCAAACCCAGTACTTAATAGTCTTCTTCCATTCCCGTGTTGGAAAGAGATTAAATTTTTGCATTAACACAAAACTTTGTGTAATGCCATATAAACAGACCCATTAGAAAGGGGCTGAGTGAGAAATAACATGCAGTTTTGACATTGCATTTGCATTCCTGCAGTTGCTGGAGCTTTCACTGGGGGCTTCCAGAGAGAATGCAAAAGAGGGCTGCCAACTGGCTGGCAATAATGTGTGTCCATCTGTGAGGCAGTATGGTCGGAAAGTCCTGACTGGGAGGATACTGGTGACTGCTGAAGGAGCACCATAATGACACAGAGTCAGAATTGAAGCAGAGACCTGAAATGCTGCTTTGGAATCCCTACAGATGCATAAAACTTCACCAAAAGTAATTAAAAACACAACAGAGAGTGACAAAGGTATTTAAGGAGTTGATTTGTTTCTTCTGTCCCCTTCTTCACAGTCTAAATAATATGCTCTTATGACTGTTTTTTCTGAGCTCTTGATAGGCAATCCATTGGTACTTCCTGACATGCTATCTTTTGATTATACCTACTAAGACACCTTGTTTTGAGACAAGATTAGATTTAATTTGGAAATAACACAGAAGATAAAGTGGGCAAGGATGCAATATAATATTCCATATAAACCTCTGCAAAAAGCAGGTCTTCCTTTGTAAATGATGTGAAGAAAAATAAAAAGAGCAAACAATCTAAATTTTTATTGCAAATAGGTCATTTAACTGTAACTATGACTACTACCTGACTGCTAAAATATGAAGAGAAGGAAAATCCAGCTGGTCACAGCTGCAGAAACACATTAAATCTTACTTTTGTTTCAGAGATCATGAAATCTGCTACTGACGTTATCTGGTAGATTTTCAGAAACATGTGCAGGGTTTTAGACAGACGAGTACCTTTATTTGTTGTGAAGGAAGCTCTGTATATAAACTCCTATGCACCAGGCAGAAAATAGATCCCTGATGCTCCGCAAATCATATCACTCATTTTTATCCTAACTACCTGTCTATTCTGTGGACCTATCCTAATCAGTTAGTTGCAAAACTTGACAATATCCCTTTTCAAACACTAATTTTAGTTATTTATCCCTATGTATGAGCTGTTTAAATGTACAAGAACCAAGCACTATAATGCCAAAACTTAAAAAAGGAAAGGGATATTTGTTATCTCTTAGCATCAGTTTCTTGATATTATCCAATTGTGTCAAAAATTTTGTCTGATGGGCAGATCTGACATGGAGGGTTTTCCATAAAGATAGACAGTATTAAGACTCCTTTCAAGAAACATGTTATGCTGAATAGAAAGCAGCCTGAAGACTCCTGCAAAAAAATATATGATGCTGAAGAGGAAATTTTTTAAGTCTTAAAGGGTAGATAAGATATCAATTTATTTTCACACTTGGTTTTCATTGCAAAAAAAAAGTATCAGGTTAGCTAACAAACAACAACAGCATGAGTTTATGATACAAGTTTCTGGTTCAGTGCCCTTGTCTGGAAGGGCATGTGGAAAACTTACACAAATAGAGATGGAAACTAAAAAGTGCCTATCCTCATTCGAATTTGCCCTACTGTCCATTGCCTCTTCTCCAAGTGAAAACAGTGCTCAAAATGAATTGAACATCTCACTTGTCTTTGTCATTTGAGAACTAGCATGAAATAGGAATCTTTTTGCCTAAAAAAGGTGGTCTTGAAGGTTAGTAACGGATCAATGGAGAAAAATGTAATTTCTAAGAAAGGCTGGAAGAGTTTGTTTTCAGAGATGCATAAAATATTTCAATCACAGCTTTCTCAAATAATGTAGCATTTGACTCAAAGGTGAATATTTTTGCCATCTTTAAATATAAGGTTTCATTCAGACTACAGACACAGAGATATTTGCAGACCTCTTGCTTCTGTCCTTCCATTAGACATCCCAGAGAATGCCAAATGGTCCTCTAACTTAATCAGTGGCAATTAGATTTGACATTTCTGTTTTCCTAAAGCTAAAATGCAAGCAGTAAAACGCTCTAAGAAAAAGATAAGGACAAAAACAAAACCAAAGCCAAAACCAAACCAAAAGAAAAAAAAAACACCAAAAAACGCCCAAACAATGACAGAAAACCCAAACAAAAAACATATTTCAGTCCTGTATTCATCACAGAAGGACAAAAAACAAGACCCTGACTATCTGACCATCTTTTGCGTGTTGGCTGAAAATTTCATCAGAATTTTTGACTTTTGCAAATAGCTAGCGTGGTAAATATTTTCAATTTGCAGAATTATTTGGAATTGGAAAGACTCCTAACCATAGCTACCTGCTTCTTCATCTTCACCTTTTGCCTTTAGGTAGTTACTAAATGTTTCCCTATGTGCCACTCTCACTATTCTGAAAAGGGAGTGATTGCCAATCATAGTTGAAGAAAACCTTTCATGAATTATACTAGTTATCTAAAGACCATCTAATATGTAAACACTTGCTTTGTCTCTGCACTTGATGTTTTGATGAATAGTTTAATTGGGCCTATTTTCCCTTCTCCTAGTTAACCCCTCTACCCTTACAATTAACCTTGTCAAGGGCTGACCTGTTTGCAATATAACCTCTGTAAGAGAGACACTATTTTGTCCATCAGTTAGATAAAACTTCTCCCTTGGCCCTAAGACAAGCAGCATATCAGTTTTTCCAAGAAGAAACGCAATGGCTCGTTCCAGCCACCTATGCAATGTTGTTGACATGGAACCAAGTGTTTATAGTAAGGTACTCTCCTTAGCTATGGATAGTTAATTTACATGGCAAACATCCATTATAAATCCAGTCTGGAACTCTGGGAATTGCAAGAGCAGTTCATTGGAATCATCATCAAAATTGTCTTTAGCAACATAAGAATAACCCTGAGATGATTTTACCAATTTTTTTAATCATTTTTGGATGCAGTTTAAACCTCTTAATTTTTGAAAGTGTCCTAATCCATTCTGTCCTTGATCCATTTCTCTTAATTTTTGCCCTTCAGTTGATTATCCCATACCAGTAATTGCTGGATCATTGTTCTTCTTTTATAAAACCTTTACCAAATATCTTTTTCTTTTCCCCATCCACAATCTCATTTAAATGCTACAAAGGAATATATTTCCTTTATCCTTCTACCCTTACTTATTTCTCAATGAGTGGAAGAAAAGATGATATTTCTTAAATAATTAAGATATAATTATTATTTAACTCTCACTAAACAGTTTAATCCTGGAACACACAGAACCCTTGAAAAATCTTTCCGTGAGCCATATGAAAATTATTATTTTTTTTTACCATTGCTCATGTAATAAAAATTCAGGAAAGTATTACAAACTGAAGCCCTTTTCAAGGTGAACAACATACCTCTACAAGTGAGAAAAAAAACATGGGAGAGTGCTATAGACCGAATTTTTTATTTTCCTCTGTGCTACTGACATATCATGGGACTGCTCTCTTATCTCTTCTGTATCTTGCAGTATGGCATTTTCTTCACTTCTAATGAGCAACAAAAGAAAACAGATTAAAAGAGTTTATTGTTAAATGCTTGGTTTTCTTCATAAAATGGAGAAATGTTACCTCCACTTACAATCAGTTACAAAAATTAAAATCACACTGACCTTGTATATCTAAATTTTCACTAGAAATTTCAAAGTAAGTCCAGGCACATTTTAGGAAAATAGAAATTCTTTGTACCCCCAAAAAAAAAAATCATTTGAAGATTTTCATATTTCAATTCTAGAGAAATCATTAAAAATCCCAATGTAACTAAAAGTTTTCCACTACATGCAGCTGAATATGTTTTTGAAACAAGAAATATATAAAGAGAAAAATGTTGTATGTGATGATCTTGTTATTTCCAATCAGAACGGGGCATTCCATGCAATTTTATAGTAATATGTTTTGTGGCTCTATGAAACTAGTCCATGTTTACAATATTTTAAATTCTTCACATTGTTACCAGAACTTCTGTGGTACAGCTATGTAATCAAAGATGTAAGTAAGGCCTCTCACTACATAACTTTCAAGATTTTGAATGAAGATGAGAAAAGGATTTTATGCCCCACTTGGACTTTGGAAAGGAAGATGGTTGTCTAAAAATAGTAGCATTTCAGTGGAACATTACAGTTCTGAAATTCCCACTTTCAGCAGAAAATATTATATTCCTGAAAGTGCAAAACCTGTTCTGTAACAAAGCTAATTTTACATCCTGCCTTTTTGAAATGTTGACTCTTTCATTACAAAGAGAGAAAAACCAATGGCAGGTGTAGGCTGGCCTTACACCAAGCTATAAACAGCATTAGATCATCAGTATGAGGAAATCTTATCCTCCTTGGTCATTAATCTTAATTCCATTAATCAGATTCGGAGCTGCAATTTTGTTTGTCTGCATCTGGATGGTCAAAAACTCAGCAATAAAGAAGACACTAAGCAGATTTTTGAGCTGAAAACTATGGAGTCATTATATGGACTTCACCCTTAATAAGTGTCTTTAATTAGTTCCCTTTTTTGCAGGAAACTAGGAATGAGATAATGCCACAACCTTACTAAAAATATGGGTGAGTATAGATGGTCACTGCTTGTCTTAGCAAATACTGCTAAGGCAAAATCTCAGAGTGCAGGCCATTTATATTTTCATTTTTATAGCACAGTTAAAAAAGTAGAAGTTAAGCAACAACATAGCAAATTGATGAAAAAAGTGTTTTTGTCAACATGGTTTATGTCACTTTGAAACCGCCACAATATATATCCTTATGAAACACCTTTTTACTACTATGTAGTTGTAGTGTAATATCAGTATTAGGGATTGTGTCAATACGTAAGTGAGAGAGAAATGGTACACTCAACCTGCACACTTGTACAGAATATATTTTTATTTATCTTATGCAAAATATATGAAATGGTTAATGTTATTTTGCACAAATCTGACAAGATAAAATTCAGAAAGTCAAACTACAGTAATAGTTTCATTAACGTGAATAAACACAACACATAATCTTGTCAGAAAACTTTGTCATTAACATTGTGCTAAATGACAGGGAGTGGAAAAAGGCTAACTTACTGACACTATCTTTTTTATACCAATGAGGTTAGGAAAATATTGTTTTTGCACTGTGTAATACAGTCATTTGATGTACCAGGAAGAAGTCCATTATCAAAGCAGCAATTAAACATGGCTGAGTTACCGGCTCTTAAAACTCAAAAACTAATCAGAAATTTGTTTATGATTTTTTTGTTTTGGTTTGGTTTTGGTTGTTTTCTTGTTTGTTTCTGGGGAAAAGGGCTTGTTCTGTTTCCATGATCTCAGCACTGGTAGGAATTGTGGGCCAATTGATGTTCTCACTAGTTTCGTGTGAATGCTAGTCTGCTTTTAGAAAATGCAGTAAGATAAAGGAATGCATGAAACCCTGTTAAACCAATACACATGATCCTATATACACAGAGTTACATATGTGCATACAGCTATACATTGAGAGCTTGACTCCACTCACAGCTACAAGACAAGGCCCTAAGACATTGTACATGGTGTAATGTAATAGAGGGCTTTCTGAAAAAGCAGACAAATGTCATTTCATCAGGGTGCCAGCTCGCTCACCAGTGACTGCCCAAAAGCTGTAACTTCCTATGTCTAACTTAATGGTGTTTCTTTCCACTGGGTACTACTATAACTTTTGAAAGCCTCATCTGGCCATTTTACTGTCTTGGGGATTGTCCTGAACACAAGTACCAGATGCTGAAAAACTGTACATCACAATAAGTGTTGCTCTAGCATTAACCTCCCAACACAATCTGAAGTCTTAGTTTTCTACTTCTAATGGTTTTCTATTCCATCATATCACACCACCTCCTCTGATTCTTACTTGGATTTTTCTTAATCCACAAGCAAGTTTAGCTGCTTATTTTCCTCTGCCAGTAAGGAGATGTACCCAGCGGTTTCAAAGGAGGTCAAAGGTATGTCAAAGAACTGCTGGACATGGGAATCTGAGAACACAGATTACATTTTGAGTATCTGCGTAACTAGGTATGAGCAACATCTTTCCTTTCTCACTCCCACGAGCAGAAATCATGAGCATCACTTTCTTTTCTGCCTTGCAACTCTGCCCTTTAACTTTCTGGTTACCCAGGTAAGCAGAACATACAGGCAGCTGTCACTGTCACCACTGCGGCTCCATGTTAGCCTTAATTATCCCCATCTATATTACTCTCCAAATGAGTTTCTTGATTCATGGGCCTGACAAATGACAGCTAAATTGTAAGTGAAGCATAAAAAAAAAATCAACATCTGAAGGCAGACTTATTCTCTGTGGACTATTTGATGATAACAAATTTCAAAAAAGCCATTTTTTGACTACAGTGACCATGAACATACTGCCAGCCAAAACCTGAAAGCTAATGGAAACAGTAATGAGATTTAGAGACATAAAAGAATTGCTGTTTGTTTTATTCCCTCCTGTGGTCCTTCATGAACTGGACTTCCTGATGTCTCTGTTACTGTCCATCATGCTGTGATGAGGCATAATCTTGCTTGTGGTAAAAGGAGGCAATTGCAACAAGACATTTTCCGGCCATGGGGTTGCTTGGGAGATGTAATGCAGCTCAGAAATCCAGCTTGCAGAGGGTAAACAAACAAACAAAAAAGCAGGCAAACAAACAAACCAACTCCTCCTAGTAAAGCATATAAGAAAACAAATCAAATGAAATCATTTCAGTTTTCAATGTCATTATTTAAGAGATAGAAATCTTGACTTTGAGAAATGAAGTTTTGCTTACAAAAGCAAACATCTTTCTAAATATTTCACTTACACTGCACACCAATTTTTCAGCAAAAATATGTTCACTAGAAAATGTTCATGAACCTCAGACAAAACCTCTTTTTTGCCACTGAACAGATATATTTGAATTCATAGGGACTAGCATCCATTCACCAAGCAAGCCACTTTGCTTTATTTCTTAATGTTTAAAAGAATTACCATGTAGTCCTGAGGACATATCTGTTACCACAAAAAAAAAAATCTATTTCCTAAATCTCTGAAATGGCCAAGAATTATATATTCTTATAGAACAATTTGCCAGCCAAGACACCGATTCAGCAAGTCACCTGCAGGTACTGGGTTTTGAGCACATGTACAATCTCATTGTCTTTGATGGGATTTCATCATTCATCATTTCTTTTGCAATGTTCCCCCAGTTCAGGAGTACAATTATGGATTTAATGTTAGGTTGTCCTTATGATGGCAATAGGACCATGAAAGCCAAGTACATATAATGGGTTATAGACTCAAGTTTTTTTCAAAAACCAGAAAGAAGACAGAATTTTCCCACAGCTCTGAAGAGAGCAATTCTCTTGGTGGTGGTATTGGGAAAAGGAGGTGGTTTACAAAAGACTAAGCAATCACACCTCTAGTGTACAAGTTAGTAATATCCTGCTGTTACCATTCATTAGGGTTCACAGAAACTTTTACTTCAGCCCAGGCCAGGACCTCAGTTCCATCCCTGTCCCCAGGGAGGTGCCTGATGGCAAGGGCTGGGGTTGTCCCTCTTGCTGCCCAGCTGCCCTCCTCCCTGGTGGGCCAGTGGGACAGTCGTGGTTGCCAGTTCCTGCCCTGCCACCTCCATGGGAGCACCTGACCCTCCTGGTCCCCAGCAGGTCCCAGAACCCACAGTGCCCTCAGCGCTGTTTGTGTATTTCTGTGTGAGAAATCAGTACTATGACAGGTTTGTGATTAAATGGACCACGTATGATGAAAGTATTTAACTTATACTACCTCTAGTTCAAACCTGAAGCAAAGTACTGTTGCGCTTTTGCTTCTTTCTGTTCATGTGGTCATTTCTTGTCAGAGTCCTCTGACACAAGCAAAATACAGTCAGAAGGAATAATACAAATGCGTAGAATATAGTCCCTTAAATCCATGCAGGATCTGAGTTCAAGTCATTGAGCAATATCACATTGAGCTTGGTGAAGTTTTACATATTTATATAAAAGATTTCTCACTGTCCAATTATAATAATATGTCTCCAGTACAAATTAATTAAATGCTGTATGTGACATTATCTTAAGGGGACTGCAAAGGCATTTTCACTTTGTAAATATGTTGGATTCAACTGCCTTAGTGAAACTTTGTCCCTCTAATGACTCAACCATCTTCACAGGGAAGTCTACTGTAAATGTGGAGGATCTGGTAACTCTTTAAAGCCACTGATACTAATCTAATTACGCCTATTAAATGATTGGAACCTGAATGGCTTTCTTTTAAAAAGAGTACATCTCCAGGTTCATATGTAATTCATGCATACAAACACAAAGTTGAAAACCCAAATACTGACATCTGTACATGCCTTAAAGTGAGACAATTAACTTAAATATATATCTCTGAATTATTATTTGAGTATGCCTCGCTGTTGTGGTAGAAGCTGAGGGTATGTAGAATATCATGCACAAAGTGCCATCTTATGTTTGCATGTAAAATAACTCAATGAGGACCAAAGAAAGATGTCAGAAAGATGTCTGATATTTGGGTCATATGTTTTATTCCACTGTTAGACTATTCAGGGTCTGCAGACATAGCAATACCATTGTCTAGTCACTAAATATAATCCATTTCTACTAATGTCAGCAAAAGGTAACATACTAGAAACCCCCAGAAATCCAAAGTTTTGCGGTGATGCAATGCTTTAAGAATCTGTAAATACATGTTGATAACATATAAAGAGCATTTCTGCATAAGAGAGATACGCAAAAGTCACTGGAAATTAATATATACTCTGCCTCTTCTTCAGATATTTTCAGCAAATTTGGGGTATTTAAACAGAAAATTATATTCATACTACAGGATTTTATAGGCTAGCAAAATATTAAACAAGAACTTAGTCTGTGCTAGATTATTTAGCATTCTTCAGAAATTACTTCAAAACCCCATTCAATTTCTCTACAACCTTTGGTTTTAATTCCCATTCAATTCCACAGAATCTTCCAGAAAGAAATACTGCTTTTGGCAATACAAGCAATGGAAAAGTTCAGGAGACGGAATTCCTTTGGGACCAGAAATAGAGAAAATCTGTATTCATCTGAATACAAAGAATCAGAACAGAGTTATAAATGTTCAGGATTTCTGTTCCCCTTTCTCAACTGCTAGAATGAAAATGTGGACTATTTCCATAAACTTGCCAGCATCTTATGATCTAAAAAGTTATTTTTGAATTTATTTCTCACTGAAGAAAACCTACATCTTCTAACCTAAAATTAGACTGTGAGCCTATCTTATCCTGCAGCCAATCATATGTAAGGTAGGTACTTAAATAAAAATGAGAAATCTGAGAACTCTAAAAGCACTAGAAGTAGGTCACAGGGAGCCTTAGCTATGCTTAAGAGAAACTTTCAGTAACAAAGGTATTCTTGTTAATGAGCTGTAATGTAATCAGCTTTTTCATGAGGAAAAATCGCCTCCACATAAACTGTAAATTGCCACATACAGAGCCAATTAATGAAGCTAGAAGTTTTTTACATACGTACTTAGAGGAAAAGTCCTTGCGTGTGGAGCAGTTCTTGGGTGCACATTAGATAGTCACTTATTGCTGGTTCTATTTAACTGCATTAGATTTAAAGTAAGGTGTTCCACTTTCATGAGGTTAGTAAAGAAATACTGGCTCAGTGAATGACCCGCTTATGTCATTTAGAACAGGAAAAGAATCAGTAACCGGTGTCTTAATTGTACCAGTTTTGTTTCTACAAACCTGGGCCTGGAGACTGTGGGAGCCCTGCGTCTGCTCCCTTTTATTTATGAAGAACCAAGTGTGGTATGGTGTCTATTTTAAAGTCAAAAGTGCCATGAACTGCAGAGGTATGGAGAACGCCCTGTTGGTTTGCGGTAACAGCACAGGGTAATGTAACATCTTTTCTTACTCAGTATCTTTTCCAGGCTTGACAAAACAAAAGCTGCCTGCGGGAGCTGAAGAGCTGTTGCACACTCTTGGCCTTAGCAGATGAACTTCTACATTCAGGGGTCACTTTGGAGCTCATGTTCTAACAATACCTGTCAAGATCTCAGGTACGTTTGGAAGGACCTTAGTGCTACTTCACTAGTTGGCTGTCAATAGCAGGGGATGCTACTGCTGATTAAACTCAGAGACTAAAAGTCATGCAGGGACTAAAATGTACTTTGGTACAGAAGGAAAACCTTGTCAAGACCTCAGGAGCTGTGGGTGAGCTCATCCTTTGTAAGACATGTACAATTAGAAAAAGAAAATGCTCATGTTTAAAAATATTGAACTTCCTAAAATTTTATAGATTCAAGTGAAGCATTCACTTTCTTCAATTTCAAACTACTTAGCTAATCTCTTCCATTAATTTTCTGAGTTCTTGGCAGTGTTTAGTACAAGTTTTTTCAGGCTGACTAATTCCCAATCTAGATAGTTAGTGTACCTGTGTCGCGTTATTTGATGAACAGCATGCATATCACCCAATTATTTTTTATTTAATTACCAGCTCTAATTTTTTGGTAGTTCTTATTTTGTAATATGATACTTGGGCTAGACAAACCAATAACTTACTGCAACTCTATACATCTAGCAAAGACCAAAATGTATCCAGCAGTCAACTGTACTTGCAGACAATTTAAAAATTTTGGTGGGATATACATACAGACAAAGGACCTGTTATATGATTAAATGGAAGTGTTGATATTTCTCTTAGGATACTATGCGAGGGCAATTCTTGCTATTTTTAAAGAGTAATGGCATAATTGCATTTTCAGTATCATGAGACACTAAGTAAACTTTCTGTTTCCAAGTTCCCTGGTCTCCTACACTGCCCTTATAAAAACATTTCTTAATTCCTCTTCTAATTCTTTTTATTTCTACACAGTAAAAACATTGTGCTGCATATTTTAAACATTTTCATTAAAAAAATGTTGGCTAATAGCACATTTTATATACAGATGTATTTACTGGGCTTTCATGCAGCATATTAAGTCAGCCCCAAAAAAAAAACTTCCTTTCTCTCTTTACACCTACCCCTAACAATGGGTACTGCAGTTACATTTATGAAATGCACCCACTCTTTGGTCACTTCAGGATATTTTTAATGGTGATTTTCTACCAAAAATATACAATTAACACAATATGACTATTTCTTGAGAGTCCTTAGGCACTGAATTTCTGAAGCAAATTTCACAAACACATTTCTTGTAGTTGAGCTCTAGAGTATTTCTTGTGAGAACGTAAAAAACGTACTGTAACCATCATATGAATATGATAGTTGTATCATTATAACATCTTCAGATATTAATGAGGTCAATAGCTTACACGTTTTCTTTTAAGAAACACTGAAATTATATATTTTTATAAATATCATAGTTTAGTATTAGCAATGATACTCCTCAAATTGGATCTATCGAAGGTTATCAAAGCCACACTTTTCAGCACCTGATATTTTCTATTGCATAGCTGGTGAGGAGCTTAGGAGAACATTTATTATTTTTGCAAGCATCAAGAAAAATTGGACAATAAAAATGGAAAAGGACACAGGTTAATATGTCCATCTCAGACTAGGAATTCTTAAGTTCATACACAACCCTGTCTGTTTGAGATCACAAACTTTTTACCCCATTCCAGTTCCAAGAATTTTATAACATTTATTCTTGATTCTCAGTCATTTTTATTTAATTTAAAATATCTTTGGAAGTTTTTTTCCCATCAGTCTCCTTTGCCACTTCAAATACTGCTTCATCACAGGCAATTAGTTGATGAAACCATAGTCTATAGACTCATTCACAGAGAGTGCTTAGTTTGTTCACTTTTTATGTAGAAACTGGGTTTCTCCTCTTTTCATTAACTAAAACAATGGAAAAATCGCTTACAAAGAAACACGCCTCATGCCTCACACTTTATGTTAACCTTTGCACGATTGGATTATGGAAGAAATGATGAAATACTTTTCTGTGAAGAACATTTTAGTTTCTGGGAGTTTTGCAGCATTTACGGAGTTGTCAGTTTTAGTTTCATGTCTTCATTTGTATTTTGTGGCTTTATCTTCAAAGGATAAAGCACTGATCTTCAGAGAAAGAGCTTAACTGTTGGAACTGTCAAACAACTCTTCTGTGAATGGTTAATTTTTCAAATGTGAGCATAGATACCAGATGGCAGAAGAAAAAAAAAATCAACTTGTTTCATTGTTCTGCGATAAGGATTTTTCCATCTGCTGGTTCAATACTAACTTAGTTTACATTCAGTTACAGCCAACACAATTAAAACTCTACTTTGGAGTGAAATCTTCTAGAAATGGAAGAAAATGCCTAAGTGGATATACAATGAAGAATTTCCCCTTATGCAGACAGACCATTCCCACTGCCTTATACATACAAACACTTACAGCCCTTTTGTAGGGGTGAGAGCCATGTGATAAATGGCACAATCAGGTGCTAAATTACAGAGCCATGTGATAAATGAATTTGTCATGTACCTTTTACTGCCTTACCTGCCCTCTACCCACTAATCTGTCTCCCAGGAGTTTCTTTAGTATCCAGCACCCGGAACAGCTTTAGATATATGCCATTCTAATTTTAAATCATCTAGGCAGTAAAAAAAGTCTTCTTACTTCTTATACTTAGAAAAATGAAACAAATCAACCAAGATTCACTGAGGATAATGTTAACTTCTGTGGCTGTGACAAATTTTCTGAGACAAAGAAGTCCTCATTTTACAGTCAAATCTCATTCACAGAGATAAAAATATGTGTGCTCTTTTAAGTGAAAAAGGGGCACATCTTCAGCTTTTTAACAGCAACTGCACAGTAGCTTTTAACCCTGGAAAATTCTCATATGCTCCCTAATTGTTCATTTTTATATAAAGAAAAGCTATTATAGACCACATTCAGAAGCTTTTAAGTTTCACTGTTCCTGTCCTGTATTTGATAACTAAGGCATCTAATTCTACAGTTGGAAAGAAAAACATACATATACATGTCCATGTATACAGATATATATATAAAACTAACTTTCCAATTTTAAAAACTTCTAAAAGAATTTGTTAAAATACAGGGCCTCCATTGGTATGTGATCAGTGCAAAGGAGATTTTGACCCAAATTTCAGAAGTGGAGACCTGCAAGTCATCAACACAGGACACCCCTAAAGGCTCATGTGCATGGTCCCAGACTCACAACATTTCAAAGATAAACAGCTGATGCTTAAACTGGCCTGCAGCCAGAAGTAATGCTACTGGGTAGCATACAAGTACTCCTGGCTGCCTTGAGATGTCCATGATCAACTGCCAAATTCTCTAAGTGACCAGCCAGACTTTAAAAGGTCATATCACACTGGGAACATTCTTACTTAAATGTAGCCCCAAATTACATTGTGACTACCTCAAATTAAACACTGTTCTTCTCTTGTATTTGCAGTGCTCTGTAAAAACTCTAATTCAGAGGAATGATAAGAATTTCTCTAACTGTGGAGAGAGACTCTCCTAATAACACACTTGCTGTCAGGGTTCTTCCACCATTGGTATTTCCCCATGTGTGTGTGCAATAGGGATAATAAAAGGCATAGCCAGGGTCTTCCAAGACCACATTTCCTTCTCCTACTTGACTGATCCATCAACAGAGGCCATTGAATCTTTCTGGGAAGGTGACTGAACTGGCACTAGTGGTTACCATACACCTAGCTGAGATTGCAATTGTCCCAGTGCCTCTGTATATTTCCAGTATTGCCTTTCCTACGTGACCAGTTATGAATAATCTGATATGGATAACTGGCAACCCAGCAGGATAAATTCTAAGCCAGTTGTGCTGTGCATTACACAATTCCTGAGGGCCTTGCTTTCCACATCTTCATAGTTAGTATAATAATAATAGTTGGCTGAAGCAACTAACGAACCTGAGAAAAATGCTTAACCTGTGGCAAGGGAATGACCAGCATGCAAGAACTCTGACATTTAATTCAGCTGCTGTTTCATTGCAGGAGGAATGAAAAGTGGGAAAGCAGCACAACATGCTGAGATTTTGAATGAAAAGTGATTTGCAGATATCACATGCCTCATGGGCTAACTTTTCTAGATTCAGGAAATGTTGAAAAAAAAAGAAATTAAAATCCAGAGGTGAACATCTAGGCAGAAGGTTAGAAGCTTTCCATCAGCTGTTGCTGGCTTTTATTATTTGACCTTGCTTTAACGTTGTTGTGTACATGTCAGCTACTCATAGGTAACTGGTCATGAGTAATTCTCTCTTAAAGAAAGACTTGGCATTTGTGAAGGTGTGGTTCACTGAAAACTGCAGCAGTGTAACAGCAACTCATTCACTGCTATTAAATCAAAGTCTTCCAAATGTCTTATTTGCTATAGCACCAGTGCAGAGGAGAGTTTAGGTGATGATCGTTCAATAAACAACCTTTTAGTGAACCTCTGATATAGAACTTCTCAGCTGATATGTCAAAGTACTTTTAAAGTGGTTTATAAATATCTTGCATGTTTGGCCTGCCTGAACCTCTTTCTTCTGCATGTAAATTCATTGGCCCTACCATAGCAATAAGGACATCAAGGCAGAGCTCTTGAAGGTTTTCCTAAAGATCACACTGAAAGTCTGTACCAGGAATCATGAATTCCGAATTTCTTAAATTCCATTCCTATTTTGGTTTTCAGTTGTTTTGTTTTGTTCTTTTTTTCATTTTAAATCCATCCTTCTGTTGTGGAATAGGTGGAAAACAATCAGAAATAAGAGCAGGTAATAATTTCAGTGCCAACATTATTTTGTAGTGATTTTGTCCAACTTTCTGACAAGCCAAAGAATAAGGATCTTGAAAGCATTCCCTCTAACTTAAGAATAAGGACTCAGAATAAGGCATTGGGCTTAATTCCTGGTGTATAAGTAGAGCTCTGCATCAGTGAAGTCTGCATTATGCCAGGAGTTTCTCAGAGAAATATGAATCAATGGTGTCATTTCTTGTCACTTAAAAATGAATGATGAACAAAGGAATTTGATCAAAAAACATAGGCACAGTATTGGTTCATTTCACCTTTTGCTTAGACTTTTTTATGAAGAGAAAACAAAGACTTTTTAGACATTTTTTTGATGGAAACAGGGGGTACAACCTGTTTCTGTGCAAGGTTTCATAATTGACAGGGGTGAAATAAGAAATCTGCAAGCAAAGGTTTTGGAGTGACAACCAAACTTTCTAAAATTATTTTATAGAAGTCTTTAGCATGCAACTCTGACCACCTATTCTGTCCTGTGCTAGTGTGCTACTTTTTTTTTCCTAACCACACAGTGCTAGCATGCTGAATCAGTTCCAAATCACAGGAAAAGATTATTCAACACTTACAAGCAGCAAGGCAAAGGTCCTCAAAACCAAATCCTATTACTTATTTTCTTATATCATGTTCTTTTCCAGTTTAATAGGAAGATAATTGTGATGAATGTATCTAAACACTTTCCATAGTTAGAGTCTGTTCAGTTGGCTGCCTCCCTGAATTCATACCTGATGCCAAATCACTCTGTTACGTGCTTTAGTTTCACTGTGTACCACAAGAGCTATTTTCTAAGGAGAAGAAACATTTGAAAGAAGCACTACAAGAAAAAAGAAAAGTAATTTTTCTTCCCTAATCTCTGATAGCACCTACATTCTGTCAATACACAGCATTGTTTATACATGCATAATGTCTAAAAATTAATGCTAAATTGATTGGGAAAAAAATATAGACAAAGATCAGATAATATCCTTCCTGCTTTAAAAAATGAATCATTTGGGTTTGATCTGCATCAAATTTGCATACGTAGAATACAATAAGAAACTCCATGTTTATTCTTTAAAATATAGTTGATTCTGTTTAAACAGAACTTAAAGACAATTTATAGTGAGTTAAAACTAATGAGACACAAATTAAGAAAACCAACTTTTTGGCAAAGCTAAATTGGTTCAAAGTAGGTAAAGTACTTAGTGAAGTAAGTGGGAAAATTACACTAAATGATTAAGTGTTGAATCACCATCCTATTTATCTCACACTGTCATTTTTAAAAATAGCTTTCAGCGTGCATGTTTGCTATCGTTCCTACTGTAGGAACACTGTGGCATATATTTTTTGAAACACATTTTTTCTCTTCAGCAGACAAGAAATGTCACTGTTGATCATAATTTTGGTCCACCTATGAGACTAGAGATCCCTTCCACACAAGGGCAAATAACCTGTGTAGTCTCACAGTAACTAAAACACTTCAGAGTGTTCCTAGCAAAGTGGTGTGAACTCTCAATGTATTATTTGTGCAGAAGTTATTATAAGATATAGACTAAGAAGGGCTTACTCAACCACTCCTGCTCTAAGGCAAGCTCAAGTCAATCAGTCACCCCACTTCATGTTACAAAATTAATTTTTTTATAAAGAACAATGATTCTCTTTTCTTTGTTTTTTTTTTTTTTTAACCTAACAGCTTGTCCTGTAACATGTCACCATCATTTATAGAAATATCAGATTAATGTAGCCCAGTGCTACTGAAGTGTGGGTTAGATGAGTGGACAGTGAGGTGGAGGGAGAACTGGCTGAACGGCAGAGCTCAGGTTGTGATCAGCAGTGCAGAGTCCAGTTGGAGGTCTGTAACTAGTGGTGTTCCCCCAGAGTAGTTCTGGGTCCGGTCTTGTTCAACATATTCATCAATGACCTGAATGAGGGGACAGAGTGTACCCTCAGCAAGTTTGATGATGACACAAAACTGGGAGGAGCACCTGACAAACTAGAAGGCTGTGCCACCACACAGCAAAGACCTGGACAGGCAAGAGAGTTGGCTGGTGAGGAACCTAATGAAGTTCAACAAGGGCAAGGGTACGCACCTAGGGAGGAATAACTCCATACCCCAGGTTAGGGGTTCATCTGCTGGTGGACAACAAGCTAAGCATGAGACAGGAATGTGTCCTCCTGGCCAAAATGGCTAATGGTGTCCTGGGGTGCATTAAAAAAGTGTGGCCAGCAGGTTAAGGGACGTCATCCTACCCCTCAACTCTGGCCCCTGGTGAGGCCACACCTGGAGTACTGTGTCCAGTTCTGGGCTCCCCAGTTCAAGAAAGACAGGGAATTACTAGAGGGAGTCCAGCAGAGGGCTACAAAGATGATCCAGGGCATGGAGCACCTCTCTGATGAGGAAAGGCTGAGACACCTGGGTCTGTTTAGCCTGGAGAAGACTTAGAGGGGATTTCATCAATGCTTATAAATATCTAAAGAGCGGGCGTCAAGAGGATAGGACCAGACTCTTCAGTGGAGCCCAGCAATAGGATAAGGGGCAACAGACACAAACTGGAACACAGGAAATTCCATCTCAACATGAGGAAAAACTTCTTTACCTTGAGGGTGACAGAGCACTGGAACAGGCTGCCCAGAAAGGTGGTGGAGTCTTCTTCTCTGGAGATATTCAAAACCTTCCTGGATGTGTTCCTGCCCAGCCTGCTCTGGGTGACCCTGCTTTGTCAGGGGGTTGGACTGTATAATCTCCAACAGTTCTTTCCAGTCCCTGCCATTCTATGATTCTGTGATCCTAAGGGGAGCTTACAAATGCTAAATTATGCTAAAAATATGTTTGTATTTTCTAACACCACTATGGCAATAATATTATTGTTAAGTCTACAGGGAAATTGGGTTCAATTTCTGGCCTTTTACCTAGTCTCTAGATGGAGGGAATGATTCATACATCTTGGGCACAAGTCCCTCAGGCAAATTAGTTCATTTTAGACTCACTCCGTCTAGAAAGACCTAATGTTCTGGATCGTGTTCTATTAACATAAATGCTTCTGACTTTGTGCATGTCACATTAACTTGTGCAAGAGTTTTTGAACAGGAAATGTTGTGGTCACACCTAAGAAGAACCTCTCATTCCTGAGCACAGGAGAGAGGACTACAAAGCAATTGCAAAATAGAAAAAAGTTCCCTGTGGATAGTTCTTGAAATTTTTGTATCTGGTGTGGCTCTTTCAGGAATATAGAACATGCTACCATCTGCTTAAAAAAAAAGGTCTTATGAATAGTTCAATGAACTAGACAATTTTTCACCTGTAAATATAAACTACTTAAAATCTGACATTCAAAGAAGAAATTTAGGGCTTTTTTAATGGAAAATTTTTCCTTTTTAGCCAGGCATCTTCAAAAGTTTAATGGTAGGTAATAGGGAGGCAGAGGTGAGTTAGTGTCTTTTTAGCAAAAAATCAACAAAAGTTTGAGTGATGTTATTGCTATGCAAAACAAGGATGGTGAATTGAGTATCTTTCCCATCATGGATGCTGACACTAGCTCGGAAATAAATCATCTTCTCTACTATTTCCTCAAAGGAACGAAATTTAGAAGAAGCTGTTTGCATGGAAGGAGGAGTGTCTGCCAAGATATCTTGTATGATTTTTATGTCTACATTTGCTTATGCTTTAATTATAAACAAATAACCAAACAGAATAAAATATTTCACATACAGTATAAATGGCTACGATGTACACCAAAGACAACTCCTCTAGTACATTAAAGTGCTTTCCTTCTCTTAACATTGTAGTTCTTGCCTCTTTTTAGGTTTAGCCAATTATAACATACAACCATGACAAATTGTGTAGAAATTTCTCTTGATGTCAGGAATTATTTCATCTAAAGTAAATGCTGTCTATGCATTACAGTGACCCAGATTTTAATCACTAAAGACCAGCATAGAACTTTGACTTAGCAGCACAGATTGCACAATGAAAAAGGCACTTTTGGAAAACACACTGAGAAGCCTGTTTGCATTGTGCTGGCTAGAAAGGTAATGTCAGCTTTAACATCTCTCTAAAAGACTTCTTAATTAAAACCATTCTATCTCAGAAGCACAGTATGCTTTCCTTTTACTACCTGATGCCTGGTACATAAAATAGTGCTATGTTTTCAGCAAAATACAAGGAGATCAGTCACTAAACAGGAAGGAAGAGGAAGAACAGATAATTCTAAAAAAAAAATGCACTTAATAATTAACCAAAACAGCTCATTTCACACACATAGTTAAAATAAGTAAGGGACAACCAAGCAGAGTTTTGAGCTCCTGCAATGTTACTCCCTCAAAAATTAAATTACTATTTTTCAAAGGAGAGTCTAACTGGCATTTTTCTAGCTATGGAAAGAAACATGCAAAACACGGTATGCCCATTTCTAGTTAAATCTCTGAGTCAGAGGAACATCAGGGTATATACCCTGGTCCAGACTAAGATTCAATTTCCCAGTGCACTTAATCAGCCACACAACATTAATCGTGTGAATGGCTCCAGTGAACTCAATGGAAGTATTCATAAGCTTTACGTTATGTACGTACTTAAGTACTTTGTAGGTAGAAGTCCAAAGTCCTGCTTATGTGTTAGCCAATCTCTGTGAGAGAAGTGCTGAGGGACAAATTTCATATTATAAAGCTCCTCTTGCACATCTGAGAAACTTGCTTGACTGGCAGACTGTATTGACTCCACTGGGGACAGTATCGCTTTCCCCAAAAAAATTTTTTGATTGTTGCATAGGCAGTCCCCAAATATCAGAGTTTCATTGTTACGCTAAAGGTAAAGTTTTGTCTTCTGACACGAGAAAATAAATACGTTTAAATATGCAGGTAAAACAAAAGATAATAAAAACAATTAAAATTAACTATCAAAACCAAATGTTAATGATCTAGAAAACATACATACAAAATTGAGTTCAAATCTCAGGAATTTCCAGACACATTCAAAACCCATAACTAATTATTTATAATATCTTTAAGAGTTTAGGAACTTTGTAATTTCATGTTTATTTAAAGTGCATATATATAGACCTAGAAAAGATACTTATATATACATCTAGAAAAGATGCTTTGATCTGTAATTTTTATGTATGTAGACAGTCCTACGGGATGAATCTATAAGGCATCTTGTATCTTCTGTTGACTAAATGAGAAAGACAATGGTATGATCCCACCAAAGCTGCCAAAATTTAGAAAATGTTAAGAAAATAGCATAATGAATTAGTCTTTACAGAGGCACAAAATGAACTACAGTGTATCCCAAGAAATTTACTATTTTCACACAAGATTTCTGGCAGAATAACTGTAGACAGGTGTGCAGTGGTCGTGGGAACAATCACTCTGCCATTCCTCATTTTCATAGATCTACAAAGAGGTTTCTGCTTTATCCTCTGTCTCTCCTTCCTCCTGCAAAAAGAGACCTGAGCTGAGTGACAGAAAGTTTACGCTATCATATTTCTTTATGGTGAATGGGTCAATAAATCTCGTATACCTCCTTTTCCTTTATGGAGTCCCTCTAGCCATATTGATGGGTGTTCATATTTCTCTTGATATTATTGTGACTAACTCCCTAAGAAATGCAGTGAGCGGTTCCTTCAAAGCTGAGAGGTAATTGGAGGGGAAAAAAAGTGTATTTTTTGCATACATGTGTTCTAAAAATATTCAGCTTGTCAGCATAGACAGCACCAAGGACTGTATTCTACTTACAACTCAGCCTATTACACACCACAAGTATAAAGAACTGCTGACAGGAAATCTATGACTTAAGATCCACCATAGAAAACATTAACGCAAACAGCTGGTACCCAAAGGACTTGACATTTATTGCACTTTCTACTGGAAGCACAAGTTTGGTATACCAAAGATCAGGGTGGAGGGATTAACTTTTCTCGCGTGTTCAGGTAAATTATCTATCATACTTCAAATAAGCAACTTCAAATATAGAAAAAGCTTAATTAATTACAAAATCACCACCTTGCTCTTTCTTTGTCACTGGACACTTGCATCTGCATATCACAATTACGTGCAGTTAAGAAAAAAACAAATAACACCACCGATCTATAAAGTTCAAAATGCAGATTTGTTACCCACACCAAAGATGTTCTCGATGATTTATTTTCCTTAGGGTATCTATTGCTTGATTAGTCAGAAGTTATACCATGATCTCTCAGGGCTCTGCAATTAATGCTATTTTCAGGTCACGGGTGTGACAAGACCGCAGAGATCTATAAGGCTAGCTGAATGTCATGGCTAGAGACAGTGTCCAAGAGTCAGCACTTCTAGTATCCATACCTGTCACTGCCCTTGCCTTCCTCTGCTCCCAGTTTACCTGTCTGAAAAACAAACATAAAAATACAGTACATGGGTATTTTAGGTTAATGTCTTCAAAGTATTGCTATAAAGCGTCCTTGAACAAAAGGTCACTAAAAGAGCAAGATGTAACAGATTTTCTTCTGAACAGTAGCATGATTTCACCTGCCTAGGCATAAAAACAATCATTTAAGTAATACAAAGTACCAATGAACAACACAGTAAATATTTAATCTACTGTAAAAAGGCAAGATGCAGGAATAACGTGTTCAGGAAAAGAAGTGAAATCAGAAGAATAAGGAAACCTGAAAGCTCCAATTATCACCTAGTTTCCATTTTCATTTTCTGCAGAACTATTTTGCGAGTCCCTAGGAAGTATTTAATCATCAGTTGTGAATGATGTCACTCCATCTATGTGTCATCTGCTGTATCAGTAGCAGGGCATAGGCACTGGGGATGTACAACATCTCCCATAGGGTCAGATGAAAAGAAAATTTTTCCCTTGTATTATGTGTTTGAATGATGTAAAACAGGTCATGTTCTTCAAAGATGTCTTCTGTATAATTCAAAGCAAAAAGAAGAGTTCAAATTGAATCTTTCATAGAGACTGCTTTTTAAAGAGACCCCCTGTCTGAAAAGATTGGTATTCACAAGGCTTTCAAATATATTTTGATGTCAGTTCACCTCAGTATTGACACTATTTTGACTGCTGCAAGAAAAAAAAAAAAACTATTTGCAGTATTTCAGCTAGATTTTTTGACACATTTGACTGTGCTTGGAGTTTTAAAGAGAAAGAAAAATACTGGAAAGTTAAAAGCATGCTTCTTTCCTTGTTGCCTCCCCTCTATATACACTGCTAACCGACAGCTTTTCTCATGGTAACATAGCTTATTAAAAAAAGAGGAGGGATCTACAATGGGAATCAGAGTCGCTGCAGCAAAATAACTGTACAACAGTGCAAAAGGAGACTCACATGTTAAACTTGGGTTTACAGCACAGTCTCTGACTCCTTCTACTGTGTAGAAGGGTCTTACTGGAACTGAATTCTTAGTAGACCTATATAGAAATATGCAGCACTGAGCAAAGAGTGTCCCATATTTAATGCTGGCATTTTTATTTTTCACTCAGAAGCTGCAGTAGGTAGCCATTTTTTGAAAGCAAGGTCTGATGCAATACAATACAGAGACTGCCTTGAACTAACGTCCTTGAAGTTGTATCAATTAGATGAGAGTTTGAAGCAACATAAAATAGAAGTGCACTGCCTGCAGAAATGGCATACCTTATATATACACAGTAGAAGAAACTAAACTAAATTCGCGTCTGTATCTTTTTTGAATCTGTGTTTCCAAAATTTCCAAGCTTAAAATTACCTACTTTGACACACTGTGGGATCAACTCTTCAGAGACTACTGAGTGCTCTGAAAATCTCTCTGGAAAACCAGGGCACTTTAAGGTACCAGCAGTCATCAACGACATGGAAAATGTATAGATTTCATATACAGCTGTAAGTATCTATGCAGTTATACTTACAAACTGAAAATCATACATTTCTGCTTATATATATATATAAAAAACCCCACACATTATTTTATGCACAGAAATATATAGTTACTGAAATTGATATGTGTTCAAGACCATTATTGTGCTGTTTTCCACAGAAAGTCAGTAAAAGCAGTTAACTGATAAATGCTGATATTTTACAGCTACCTACAAGAAGCAAATACTATTACCAACTAATCTCTGGTAATCAAAAAACACATTTTCAAAGTTCTTCTCCAATTTTAGAAATAAGAAAATTTCTAATTTTTAATATCAAGTTCTAATTATATGGACAGATATTCCTGTCCACATAATGCTATAGACAGCATTTTCTACCAATTTATGAGAAAACAGACCTGCAGATATTTTTTTAAATGTACATAAAACTCAATGGAATCAATAGCTTCGATACCACTAAATGAGCAGCACAATAAAAACTGACACGAGGACAAAAGATAGAAGGAAATTGCTGCTTGTCATTCTGGGAAAAAAAAGAAAATGTGTGTGCACTTAAAGTCATTAGGAGAAAACACTGTTATTACACTTTACCTAAGAAAGATTCTACAGAGGAATATTTGCAGTAATACTTGTTATGCCAAAAAATCACCTCTTAAGTTTGTGCACATCCCCACACAAGCTACAATTTTGCACAGGACCTGTCCATCTGGCTCAATATCCTGTCTACGATGGTAGCTGATAACACCATATGCTACAGGAAAAGGTGTCATAGCCCTGCAGTAGGCAGATGTGGGATAATGTTTCCCCAGATATACAGTTAGAGACCCAGAAGGGCAAACGCTACAAGAATATCTTAGGTAAATAACCAATTTAAAATTCAGGCTTTGGGAGACTGGATGTTTGCCATTTGAATTCTGAATCTATGCTTCTCTTTTTGTAATGTTGCTAGAAAGGACACTGCCTGATTTTGCAGTATTTCAAAATGTCAATGCATAAAACCATAATGAGGCAGCTACTTCACTTTTTTCTTGTGCGCTTGCTTTAACAACCCCTGCAGACCATGCAGAGCAGTGGTTTAAGGTGATTTGTACACAATCATATAGAAGAACAGTATATTTTCTCTCCTTCACCTGTCCACATTTTTATTTCTATTTGAAATTCACCACAATTTATAATCTTCTTTTACTATATGTATTCAGCCCGTTCCCCTTGTTCCATTTCAAACATCTGCTTTAGAATACAAAAGCCCTTCCTAATCAAGTGAGAACAATACTGCAAAGCTACACAGTTTGATTTTTTGCAACTTTCTTCACACTTTAATAATGTAATTCAATATCATTATGTAATGCTGGGCTGCAAAAGAACAGAGAATACACTGTAAAACTCAGACTATTTTGAAAATTATTAATATTTTTATTAATTTTTGTTAGCAAAAAAGAAACCTAACTAAATAAATCTAAGCCAACATTGTCCCAAAAATGAACCTCACTCATTCACACTACTATAAACATGAATTCTACATCATTACTAAGACATTTTGCTATCAAGAGATTATTGAATATTCCTCAGGTAATAATGAACTAAGGTATCTGTGCATCATTAAATTATCAATTTATACCTTTGTGATCTCAAAAATATCTCGTGAAAAGACAGAAAGTCATCCCTGTCACTACAATATAAGACAGTATGTCATTCTCATTTTTCAGAGAATTTGCCATTTAGTTACCATAAAAAAAATGCTAGTGGAATTCAGTGGAAACTGAGCAAACAGCAACATGAAAAGGGCAAAAAAAAAGAAACAGTGTGAAAAAACCAGACATTTTGTAGAAGATAGTCAAATATAAGAAAAATATATTACAAATTGCTAAATTACTTATTCCTAGAATGAAAAAAAATAAAATAAAATTCCTTATTTCCGTATCTTTTTCCCCTTTAATGGGGTGGCAGGCACCAGGAGGAAGAGAGGAGGGGTGAAGGCAGGGAGGGACAGGGGAGGGGAAATAAATATTAAAAGCTCATTTTTGTGAAAGAATGAATCATGATGAATCTCACATGAAAATGAAAATCCACTACACAGAATTTGTCCCATAGTCTCCACAAGTTTCACAGAAAATCAATAAATCTACCTGATAATTGTGTTTCGCATTTACTGACGTAATGAAGAGCGAAGATTTTGGCCCTTTGTCTCAGTGTTCCTGAGTTGTATTACGAATACAACTTGTACTGAGCCTATTAAGAATTTTGCTAGTTCTCAGGAATACTACAGGAACAAAAAATCTAACAGGAGTTTTAGCAAAAAATCGAGTAAAGGGCAATCCCTTTCCTAGCAAGCAACATATCTGAAAAATTTTTCTTTGGCCCTTTCCCAAGGGAATTCTGCATTTTTCACCTCCTTCTTCCCACTCATATTTGAATATCCCAGTTTTTCAGGGTTATTAATATATTTGCTCTTTTAAACCCACTTTCTAGACCCCAAAACGTCTTTTAATGCCTGTTTCTTTCTTAAGGGAATAAGACGGGAGGGAAAGGAATGAATTCATCAGTTTCTGGGATGCTATAACAGAAGAAATGTTAGACTTTGCAAAGTTACAATGAATAAATGTTAATAATACAATCTCTTAAAATACAGTGTTGCTATGAGAAACAGTTCCAATTGATTGACTGTTTTCAAAATATGTATATTTCAGTTGCTCATGTTTATTGAATTCGAACTAACACAGAGGCTTAACACCTGCCAAAGGAAGTTATTGCTTTTTATATTTTAATTTCAGGGCATATTATGCAAGCAGTTTCCAACAATTCCAAAATTGTTCCAATTTTGACCACAGAAGTCAAATCTATTTGCTCTATTCCAACACAAGAATATAATCCTCTGTCCAAAAACCTGAGTTTTTCTTAGAGTAGTGTGGGACCTTCTTTAACAAACAAATATACTATTGGACTTTTATCATAGAATCACAGAATATCTTGGGTTGGAAGGAACTTATAAGGCTCATCAAGTCCAACTCAATGACTTTTGAATTTAATTCAGTGAGTTGATGGTGGTTTACTTCTCATTTCCTGGTTGCATTACAAACTTTTCATTATAACTGCAAAGTCTCAAAACTTAATAAAAAACGGGAAGCTGAGATTTTCAGACCTTCACTTCTTTCCACATACTTTGGATTAATTTTTTGACACTGTTCTGTATGGCATCCTGGTCTCTAAATTGGAGAGACAAGGATTTGGTGGATGGACCACTCAGTGGATAAGGAAATGGCTGGATGGCTGCACTCAAAGGGTTGCGATCAATAGCTCAATATCCAAGTGGAAGCCAGCGATGACTGGCATTCCTCAGGGGTCAGTACTGGGACCAGCACTGTTTAACATCTTTGTTGGAGATATGGACAATGGGAATGAGTACATTCTCACCAAGTTTGCTGATGACACCAAGCTTTGTGGCACAGTGGACACACTTGAGGGAAGGGATGCCATCCGGAGGGACCTGGACAGTCTTGAGAAGTCTTCATGTGGACCTCATGAAGTTCAACCAAGCCAAGTGCAAGGTCCTGCTCCTGGGTTGGGGCAATCCTGGGCACAAATAAACTTTGGGCGGAGAATGTATTGAGAGCAGCCCTGAGGAGAAGGACTTGGTGGACGCTGGCGGATGAGAAGCTGGACATGAGCTGGCAATGTGTGCTGGCAGCCCAGAAAGCCAACCGCATTCCGGGCTGCATCAAAAGAAGCATAGTCAGCAGGTTGGGGGAGGTGATTCTGCCCCTCTACCTTGCTCTCCTGAGACCCCACCTGGAGTATTGCATCCAGCTCTAGAGGCTTCAGCACAGGAAGGACATGGACCCGTTGGAATAGCTCCAGCAGAGGGCCATCAAGATGATTAGAGGACTGGAGCCCCTCTTCTATGAAGATATTCTGAGAGAGTTAGGATTGTTCAGCCTGGAGAAGGCTGCAGGGAGACCTTATTACCTTATAACAGCCTTCTGATACCAGAAGGGGGCCTACAAGACAGATGGAAAGGGACTTTTTATCAGGGAGTGTAGTGATAGGACAAGGGGTTATAGTTTTAAACTGAAAGAGGTTTGATTTAGATTAGATATCAGGAAGAAATTCTTTACTGTGAGGGTGGTGAGGCACTGGAACAGGTTGCCCAGAGAACTTGTGGATGCCCTATCCTTGGAGGTGTTCAAGGTCAGGCTGGATGGCACTTCAAGCAATCTGATCTAGTGTCCCGGTTTGAGGTAAAACCAAACCAATTTTGTGTTCTGTGGTTTTACATTTTAGCTAGGCCTCCTCTAACTCTGTGAAATTAACGGCATATTGTGGAGAAAACTGCTCGTTCCCAGAATGATAAGGCCAATGTTTGTGCTAAATGCCAAGGAATGGTATGCAGAGAGGCCATTGCTTATACTTATTGCTATAACGACCAAGGTCAGCCA